>JAUTYZ010113701.1:0-11438 GCA_032273725.1 Panulirus interruptus | reverse complement strand
GTGTGATCAATATATCTATATATATATATATATATATATAATCAAAAACATTTGTTTCCATTCGAAGATGATAACATCTATGTAAGGTCCTGTAGAGAACAGTGGCTGCATCCTCTCCTCTATAAGAACAGAAGAGGCGCAACCTTAAAAACCATCTTACTCGTATACAGTGTCAATATCAGTATAGACGTTAAATGATATCAATACCTTATTCTCCTACAGATATGGATTACAGACTATTCTTTGCGATTACGGTATAAAGAACTGAGAAGAGTTACAAAGTGAGAGGATTTCTCAAATTGCTCTTATCCTAACTGGATCCATCAACTTTTAAGACAAGGGCAATAGGTCAGCTGTTGTCGATGGTAAGATATCGACTCGTAAGTCTCGAAACCAGCTTACGAATTGATGAAAGCTTAAGACAGCGAAACATCCATGTTTTTATAAAACGATTAGGTAAATATTCTATATTCATCGCCATTCAGTAACAACAGTTATGCACAACCGATTTGTAATATCAAAGACGGACATTTTTTTGAGCTAGTGCAAGATCTAACGAGGATCTAGTACAGCTGGTTTGTAGTTATCATTTATGATTACTATTAAAATTTCTTATAATACCTTAGGATGTAAAATTGTGCATTTCACTATCGTTACCACCAAAAGGTTTAAAAGAGTCTACGATGCATCGTTTTCTTCGGTGACATCCTGCTCTAAAAAACGAATTTCCTTGATTACCTTAGCATTACCATCATCATTATAATCACTACTATAGGCACCGTCACCGCTGAATTCCCATTACAACCAAATCTCTGAGACCCTGGTAATCACTCCAACATCAGCAGGCCACACTGTAAGGTAGCCTCCCACGCTATAAGCTTACATCTTTTGACATGACCTCGCCTCCACACCTCTCTCACATCCGCCATAAAAACCCTTGTAGCGGCGGGGCATAAACACCCCGCTGGGTCTGGTCCGACTCCTTATATGATGCTCTTTGACCTGAGCCCCCTGTGACCCTGGTGTCGAAACGAGGCCTCAAACACCAGGTCTTCCCGGCAACTTTCCGTTGGGCAGATGTTATTTCTCTTGACACACTAAACCATGTATGGTCAGACTCCACGAAATATTAGCGCTCGTGTCCTGTTCAAACTGACGATGAAGTAATAATCTTGCAATGATGAGGATGTGGCAGGAGCTTGCCTCAGCCGTTTTGAGCCAAAAATAGTATTAGTAATAGTAGTAGTAGTAGTGGTAGTACTGTAGTGGTAGCAGCAGTAAAAATAACGGAAAAACCACAAGAAGATAATAGTAGATGCCGAAATAGTTACTAAACCGAAGAGCCAACCAATGCAAAAGTAGCAACAGTCCCACCAAAAGTACCTGCGTAGTTCTAAGACTCGGCGACAACAGAGGTAAATTTACGGCAAATACTTTTAGTAAAAGTAGCAGTAAAAGTAAAACCTCGTGGGGCACAATTTACTGGCATACCAGTAGCAGAGAAGCAGCAGCAAAACAGGAACAACAGCATTAGTTACACTCACATCCAGAGAAGCATCATGAGGGGTGGGTGCGTGCTATAGGCTAGCTTCCTTGGGTGGCTGCAGGCGTCCACTGAGACCTCCCTGACACCTATAGAACAGCAGACACGCAAACGATAAGCAACAAGATGATGGTCGTCCGCACCTACGAGGCGTTAAGTTAAAGATAATTGAATTTAGTTAACACAGTCCTGCAGCGACTGAGAAGATCGATTGAATATCAGTAGTCCTGAAATAGAAAAAGTAATAATAAGAGCGAACTCGTGTCCATTTCATTGATTAATTGATGGGGTCTGATTTGATGTCTGCCTCGTGTTTTGCTAAGAGTTCGACGAGGTACGATGTCGTTTATTGCCTAGAGATCACAATTACTCCTTTATATTCTATCTTTATTTGTTGACTCGTAACTATACTACATCATCAGGTCTGACACCTAGTTCCCATCGCCTTTCCTCTTTTTCTTTAGGTGGAACAGAAAAAATATGTATTTCATTCACCACGTGTCTTGCTAAGGACGACTTTTATCCATTTCCTGGTTTTACATGCTTGGCTTCAACTGACTGTTGTCTTCATCATCCATCTAAGTGATAAATCAGGACAGGACAGCATTAGCCATTACCGGCAGTCCCTCCTTTGGGCCCTCACGACCATCTTTCCATCATCCTACAGAAGTAGCCCATTAAAGCCGCTCACCATATGCAGCAGCTCCGACACTAACGGGTTCACACCCATCAATCTGCATTTTACCTTCAGCAGCGGCTCCTACATTTGTGGCCTCAACCCAGTCACTCAGCCGTTCACCTCCGGCAGCAGCAGCAGCTCTCTCACCGATGGCCTCACACCCACCCTTATTTATTTCATATCCGTTAACAGCCCCTTACTGTTAGCTTCACATTTATCATCTAGCCTCAAGTCTCCACCCGCTCTCCACTCACACCTCACAGACACATCGGGAAACACCGGGATGACGTGAATAGGCGATCTCTCGTTTTGGTACTACCAAGTGAGAGGTGTGGATGACAGCAACAAGAAGTAATGTTAATTCTGACACAACTTGTGGATGACAAGGGTAACTAGTCAGGTGTTCTTACCACAAATGAATGGTAATCCTCTTTTTTCGCTTTTTAACTTTTGTAGAGTATGATACAAAATATAGGTTTTATACGATCCCTTAAACTCTTTAACTGAGTTGTAAGGAAACCGAATAATATAAGCATGATATAAAGAATCTTGTGTTAGTTAATCTTATTAAAAACTTTGGAAATGATGAAATTTGCAAGTGATTATTGGATTCTAAACCTTGATTTTATGCTGTTACGAAGTGAATTTTACACAACAGCATGTCTGGACTGGAAAAATGACAACAAAGACCTTTTACCACGTTGAAAATATTATACTGTAGCTTCCATGGCACGTAATGTATACTGCTTTTCCTTTCCCTTATACCCTTATAACATTTGCATCATCATCATCATCAAACATGTTCAGGCAGAAGTCCATACCTTCTGGTAAGTCATTTACATAGATTAAGAGGAGCAATGATTCCAAAAGTGAACTCCGTGACACTCCGCTGGTGATCTCAACCCAGTTTGAGAAAGTTCCTCTGACGGATTCTTTGTTCCCTTCCATTAAGATAATCAATCCACTGAAGGAATCTCCCTCTTATTATTGCCTGTTGATACAGCTTACTCAGCCTCCGATGTGGCATAGTATCAAGTGCTTTCTGGTAGTCTACATACATGCAATCCATCCGACCTGCCCTTTTACCTCAGAAATCTAAGGGGTTCGTTTCATATAACCTCCTTTCCCTATAACCGTGCTGTCTCTCAATCTGGTAATTTCTCTTATGTAAAAAGTCTCCATTTCCTTTCTGATTATCTTTTGGAGAAAATTAAAGATCACACTTGTCGAGGAGTCTGGTATGTGGTTCAGTGCTTCTTCCCTGAACAGTATTTAAGGAGGTTTATCAAGCGTATCTCTACACATTTTCAGCACATATGGTGAAAATTCCTCTGGAGCATGAGCCTTGTTTGGGTCAAAACCATTTTCATATTTCTGTTAATCTCTCATCTAGATATCTCAATGTTTTCTAAAACCTCCTCTCCATTCCATTTCACTGGCGTGGGCTATAGTGTCCCTCAATGTGAAAACATTTTTGAACTTGCTATTCACTTCCCCTCATATCTTTGCATCATCAATAATTCTTCCCTCTGAACTCCTTACCCTGGTTAGCTGTTCTTTAGCTGACAATTCCCTTCTGATGAATTTGCATAAAAGTTTTGGGTTTTCTCTAACTTTATCCAAAATATTCTTTTCAAGTTTCTTTGTTTCTCCTTTCTTATTCGTCTGTACTTATTCCTTGCTCTCTTATGCCTTCCAAATGCTGGCTGGCCGGAGTACTGTGCATCTCAAAGCTCCTTTGTTTTTTTCACACAATTGATGAAACCATCCTTCCCTCTTTCTTAACCTTCCCTCAGTATTTGAAGCTAGAGGAACACAAATTCCTGCTCCTCAACTGTAAATTTCACAGGAGCTTTCACCACGATGTCCTGGGCCCTGAACTCCATTTCTCAGTCTGTGTTACCATAGAAGTTGTTGTGGTTCGTGTAGTTACTACGATTACATCTCCTCTCCTCTTTAGGTTTTGATTCCTTTATGTCTTTTAACATCCTCATATATCACGCAGTTCAACATGAGTAATACATAACTTATTCCAATTAGTGTACCATATGTATGGTTGTGGGTGTGCTTCATTTCATTTAGGTATGATATAATCAACGCGCATGATGAAATTAAAGTAGTTGATGTCATCAATTTAGAATTTCAAAAAGTATTCGATAAAGTTCCATAACAAAAGTACCAGCAGAAGTCAAGTAACATGGTATAGATGAGGTTGTGCTTCGGTGGTTAGAATATTGGTTGACTGGCCTTAAACAGAGACTTGTGATTAATGGTCAAGCCTCAGAATGGTTAGACGTAACAAGAGGTGTGCCACAAGGATCAGTCTTGGGATCTGTTCTCTTTCTCATGTTTATTAATGATACTGGTAATAGGCACCATTGTAAGATATCGAAATTCGCATATGATTCTAAGCTAGGAAATAGATCTGCTACTGAAATTGACCGTCGGCAGCATCAGACTGACATAGACAAAATGATGGACTGAGCTTATAGTTGCCAAAGGAATTTTAATACCGATAAGTGTAAATTTTACATATCGGTAGTGAAAACGAAAAGGCAAACTTCAGTATCAATTCTGTTGAGTTCCAAATGGTAAATCAGGAAAAATTCTTGGGCATAATAATCTCAGGTGACCTAAAGCCAAGTATGCAGTGCAGAGAAGAACTAGAAAGGGCGAACAAAATTCTTTGTTTCATAGGCAGGGCTTTCGAAATTCAAGTGTAGGGAATCATCCTCACTCTGCACTGTCCCCACCTTGAACAACGTGTTCAGTTTTGGTCACTCTACTAGAAAAAAGACAGACAGAATGAAGAGGGTACAGGGTTGAGCTATCACGATAACTCCCAGACCGAGAAACAAATCCTCTGCGAGCTGACTAAACGGCTTAAATGTAGATTAAAATAGAGAAGATTAAGAGGTAATCTAATAAAGGTATTCAAAGTTATGAAAGGCTTCGCTAATCTCGATATAACAAGCTACTTGCGGCTTGATTCATCATATTTGATAGTAGTGTGGTAAGAGCAGAAAGGCATATATTGGATCCAAAGAGAAAAACCTACAAAATGTGCGTGTGCCTACGGGGGTGCAAGCAATGCCAGGCGTGGACTTCAAGCAAAATATTAGCCCACGAGTTTATACTCGTGGGCTAACGTTTGACCTCGAATGAGGCTGAGTATTTTTTCTTCGACAGGATTCTTAAAGCATGGAATGATATACCAATTAGAGTGTCTGAAAGCTGTACTACAGATACATTCAAGAATAAATTTGACAAATATTTTGCTTGAAGTCCACGCCTGGCATTGCTTGCACCTCCGTAGGCACAGCACATTTTGTAGGTTTTTCTCTTTGGATCCAATATATGCCTTTCTGCTCTTACCACACTAATCTGTGAGTTTCTTATATCTTCCACAATCGAAAACATTCTCGAAAGGACCCATTGGTCTGTTGCTGTTAGAATTCCTTTGTACACCTTTGTTACCTTGTCTGATTCTGTGCAGCGTCAGATTCTTCCGCAAGGTACATATGATATCTCGTATCTTTTTTTTTGTATATCTAGTGTATGTTGAGTAGCAGCGCCTTGTTTTTATTATCACAAAGTACCAGTGTGTCTTTTATATACCAGGAGTCATTGTAGCGATTTGTGATGCTTAAATTTACCCTGTACTCAAGCAGGGAGTCTTAAATCTTCCTCGAATGTATGACAGAGCTTTAGAGCTAAGAGCTTCCTTATGTAAATATACAGGAAGCCTGAGAGCTTTGTGTGGTGAAGTCTCACAGCTATTGTTTAAGTCTTCTGTAAATTTCAAGAATTTTTTCATGTGTGTTTTACTATATAATATTTTCCTGATTGTCTCTTCGGTGAGTTAAAGCTTATTCTTTACATCCAATGTGTATAAGGAGCTATTCCTTGTGTTTGTAGTGTGTAGGGGATCAACTATTTTCTGTGTTTTCGCTACGGCTCGGATATTTTCCCTGCAAGCATTCTTGCCTAAAGAACGCCCCCTTTTTCAGTCAATTGATACGAAGACTTTAATGTCTTCTTTCTTGTACATAGACATTCTCTACAGGCACACATATGGATTACATACGCTAGCAGCCCACATACACGCATACTTATTTCTGTGTAAACATTGAATATTCTTGTTATATAAAGTGACGACGAACCCCAGAGTTTCTTTATTTATGTACTATGTGTATATATGGATGTTCTCATGTATGCACGAGATTCTAATACAACAGAACTGAAAGTTATAGCATTAGAAAGATTTCTCTTTGTTGAACGCCATGTGGAGGAATGGATTATTATAACAGAATACTGGAAACCAAAACCATACAGACAGGCTTGTGATCCGCACACACGGGACTGAGACTGGTGAAGAGGTCTCATCTCTTCTGGGATGCAGACACGGTCAGTCCCTCCCTCAGCCACCAACCATCGCAAATGGCGTGTCATCAAGAAGCTCCATTAAACAAATGAGCAAAGCTTGGGCCTGCAAGGATAATGGGCATCTTCCTCATATTAATCTCTGATTAGCGTCTTGTTGGTGTATATTATATCTGGCTGGGCATATAATTACACTGTTATTCTACTTCAGAACCAGCAGCTCAGAATTTAATGGGCCAAGCCTGTCATTACGAGTCATTACGACAGTCAATCAGTTAGTGGAGGCGAGTATCATACAGTGCAACGAGAGAAGAGGACGATTAATGCGGTCTCCATGATGATTTAATTGTCTGGTAGTTGATGTAGCCAGGAGTGGGGAGCTGGCATGTAAGTAATTGTGTAGACAGGGTCAGCAGATATGAGGACACCGTGAGCAAGCAGGCGGATAAACAGTCTGTGTGTGTGGACGTCAGGCGAGTGAAATCACAATTTTGATGTGTGAGTGTGTGCCTGTGTGTGTAATTACCTATCCATACTTACCTTCTTGGTTATACAGGGAGGGAGGTTTACGCTCGTAGGGCCCCATCTCTCAACGCTTCATATTGATATACAGTGATACGAATTTTGTAATGCACACCGCATTTATTGCTTCTTCACCTACCCTGTTCCATTCGTCCACTGCTCTAAAGCTGTAATTGTATCTTTTTCACTTCTCTGACTCCTCTCTCGCATAGTTCAGTATCGGCATCTATAATTTCAGAGAGGAACTTGAAAACTGTAAACATGCTTCTCCATGATCTTCTCCCTTATAATGTAGGTAGGTCTATGGCTGCTATCCTTCCCCTGTAACTCGGCAACCATTTAACATTTTCCACCTTCACTCTCTGCCGTCTCGTCATCTTTTACAAATATATTCTTACAGAAGTTCACCGACATCTACAAACGTGCTAAAGTATGATGTGGTTTTGATATGTTATCTGTGTATATTAGGTACAGCAGCCGTCCCAAAACACTTTCCCTTGTACACTTATTTCTCTATCTATTTCCCTCTCTCTCTCTCTGTCTGTCTCCCTCTTGGTAGTAAGTGGTAGGCAGCCATCAACCAAAGAGGTGCTACCGCCTGGGTATCATCAGGGCTAGCGACTGTGACACAGCGGGCCAGCACTAAAGTGGCCGTCAAGATCCCCTCCCTGGTCCAGGGTACTGTCTTCTCTCTCTGCCTCACCAACACGTGTGTATCGGGTAGGTCAGGGAGGGCGGCTCAGTATGCGGCACTTCAGTTGTTGTCGTGTCATTCTTTAGGCCCAGGTAGCTATCTTCTCTCAGTTTCACCCACGCGTAGGCTGCTGGCTTTCAGCCCACAAAATGCAATCTCTCCTTATATAAAACATTGGAAAACATGTAACTCACACGACTCTTTCTTCGTTCTCTATACTTTTCTGCGGTTAGCGCTACGCGCCAGACCTGCCTTTTAGCAAAATCTTATCATAAGCACTGGTAAGTAGGTATCCTCTTCCTTGGTAGCTGGATGTGGGTATTACTGTTACCATCCGTCTGGGTACCGGGAGGGTTGTTAGTGGTTGCACATTGAACCAACGATACAATGGATGTCAAATTTAATTACTTTAGCCTAAGTTACTGTGTTTTCTTTCTGCTTCACCCACACGTGGGCTGCTGGCATTCAGTCCACAAACATTCAGTCTCTCCACCTCATACATACCACTTGACAACACGTAACTCGCACGACTCGTTATGCATCTCTAAATTTTCCTGGGGTCAGCAGTACTGCGCTCTAGCACTGCCTCTGGAAAAATCTCGTACTAAGTAGTTGTAAGTAAGGATTCATTCTGTGTCTTTTCAATCATTGAGTGTCTATCTTTTTGTGCAAGGTTAGGACTACGGGTGTGTGGGTAAGGTGTGTGCAGGATACAGATTGTGTAATAATAGACGAGAGGTGTACGTCGATATGGAGACGGTGGAAAAAACGTCACTTTACATCCAGTACAACATTCAGCTTCCAAATAAGCACTTAAGATTCTTTTACCTGATTATTCTAATTTTTGACTAATGAGAAACAGACACTTACCCTCCGCCTCTCTTCCACCAGTCACTATTCCCTGGCCAATATAATGTCTCTCCCATTGCCAACCATACATTCATCTCTCTTCAGTCCCCTCCAGTAATATCTGACCCCTTGATTGTTTACACTCTCTGCCATCACCTACCGCGCCCTCTACCGTCCATTACCTATCAACCCTCTACACTGCAACATCCCTTCTTCCATTCCACTAACCTCTCTGCCACCAATCATCATCCCCTCTTCAATTCTCTGTCTTTCTATCCTTTCCGTTCTGTCATTCCATCCTTTTACCTATCTGTTTAACCATCTTCTTTTTTCCCCGCAATACAACGGTAACTTAACCATGAAAGTCACGTAAACATCCCCTCCTCTCTTCCTGGTCCTCAGCAAGAGTCGTCCCCTGATCAAGACCAGTAGCTTCACCCCATGTGGGACCATGACAGCAGCCCTACTCTGCCACCACTACTGGCTACAGGGCTTCTAATTCCTCACACCAGTAGACTTAGAGATCAGTTAAGCCTACGACAGGACTTTAGATCTGACTTGGAATTCATGATGTAAAAAAAGAAAAAGGAATTTTATTATTTTCATGGAATGATATGACTGAAAAAAAAAAGATTCTCTGTTAGCACAACATACCTTCATTTCCAGTGACACGAGTGAAACAAGAAAAAATAAATTGATATAAATTCATTCACTGAATTTATCTTATTTTGATAGAGAGAGAGAGAGAGAGAGAGAGAGGATGATATGCAGATATACAGACTCGACTATCCAGGCAAGCAAGGTGGTAGACGGGCCGACAGACGGACAAACAGCAAAAAATGATAATGGTCAATCAGCCCGAGAGGCAGACAAACAGACAGACAGACAAAGACGTCTAGGCAGGCAGGTGCTGTAGACAGATAGATAGAATCGGTCAGGCATGCAGACAGGTAGACAGAGTCGAAAGGGCATTTAAGCATGGAGACAGACATGTGGGAAAAGACAGGCTGGCCGGCACACAGACAGAAATATACAAACAAAAGAAGCGGCAAAGCGGGCAGGGAAACAGAGACGGACGGGCAAGCAATTCAGCCAGGCAGGTATCTAGCCAAGCACAGACAAACATCGACAACCAGATGAACGTCCAGACAGACAGACAGACAGACAGAGAGGCAGACGCACAGAGAGAAATGGCCAGACAGACCGACATGAGTATCAAAATAGGAGAGGTCGCGGACCTCCCGGTCATACAACTCTACAATTTCCCGTGTAGTATCCGGTCAAGGATGACGAATACCATAGTTGTTTGTTGGTATTCGTAAATGTCATCAAATTACGATCGTTTTGAGCTAATGGTATAACGATGAAACGTCTGTCCTTACGTAATACTGATGTACTATATATGATGAAGGATTATTGACATATACCCTTCGCTGGCATTGTTGTGAAGAGAAAAACATCACGAAATCTCAAACATCTGAGCAATTCTTCCCATATTTCACTAATGCACTAGACTATACCTCCTCAATGACTAATGAGCTATAGTTTCATATTCATGGTTTTGCACTGACTATTCACCGAGACCAACATTTAAGAAAATGATGGTACTGAATGGACACCGCTGGAATTTAGCCAGACTGCATGTACGTAAACATCTCCAACAATCACTTCCAAGTGAACGTACCCTAGATGTGTGGTGAACTATGCACATTTCATCCTAATCTCGCCAGGCTGTGAGGTGCTACAAGGTTGTCTGAGTCGGGGATGTAGAAGGCACCGCTCAGACGGACGTGCCCGACGTAAGTATTGTGCTGGCAGAGGCTCTCTAAGTTAATGATACCCTTGTAAGTGAAGGTGAGGGAGGTTGGTGTGGCTCCACTAGCTGACTGTGACGTAAATCTTCTAGCGTAGTTGTGACCTGCCAGGACCAGTGTTTGGAGGGAGTGCGGGGATTAGTCTGTGGCCCTCAGCGACCAGAGGGGTGAAGGGGCAGGAGGGATTTGATTTTGGTCGCAAAAACTGGCAAATTTACTGTACACTCCCGCCCACAAAAGAGGACTCCCGCCCACAAAGGTCAGGGCAGCGGGCCACGCTGATCGAGTTATATAACAATCTATATCATATATAAGCTGTTTACCGTTGGCAGAGTTGGACAGTTTTCACGTATCATTGTGACTGAAGGGAAAAAGGGTGAAGATTGTAGCCTACAGGGAATATTTTGTCTAAAGGGTCAGCAATTGCTGAGACGGATGTGCACTGAGGGAGGGGGAGGCGGGAGGAGGCTGTTGCCTACCGGGAAGAATGTCTGGAATGGGATGAGTTGGGAAATGTAATGTATCAGGGCGATTGCTAGGAGGAGGTCAAGGTGGTGTGACCTTCCATGACGAATGTTTAGAGGATGACAAGGAGATGGGTTGATCTGCCTGGACGAGTGTCTGGAGGAAGTAGAGTGAAACCTGCTGAGAAGTAATGTGAGGAGGAGCAAGAAGCGCGAGTTGGAGGCGTGACTCGCCGGGCAGAACGCCTGGAGGAGGAGGAGGAGGAGGAGGAGGAGGAGGAGGAGGAGCAAGGTTGGGTATCGTTGAAGTTATAGCAGGATGAGAGTGGGACAAGGGATGAGGTGGGTGTATGTTGGGTGGGTACAAGGACGAGGGTGGGAGTTGGATGGGAAGGTGAGTGGACGAGGGTGAGATGTGGGTGAGAGACTGAGAGGGATGAGCATTTGAGTGGGTTGGAAAGATGAGGGGATTAGAGTGGGATTAGGATGG
>JAUTYZ010113590.1:0-11439 GCA_032273725.1 Panulirus interruptus | reverse complement strand
CACACCAATTTGTCACTGTCGTCCGAATAATAAATTTTCAGCGAAATTATGTGTTCCGTTCCTTATAGTTAATAGTTCATCTTTAGTTCATTTTAGCTCAGTGGTGCCCTAATTATATAGTCATTTGTTAGCTTCCTCAATGGTATAATTTGTTTTAATTTGTTGTTCGCTTAGTTCATTGTCAGTTTAACTGAATAGCTCACCGTTTGCATAATCGAATAAGTAACAATTAACATAGATAACCCATTGTAAGATCAATTAGATATTTGTTAGCTAATATTTCATCGTTTTCGTTACCCTAATTAAATACTTCAACGTTAGCCTACGTAAATAGTTCATGGTTGGATAATAGTTCATTGTTAGCCTATGCTTAGTACAATAACTAGTTCATTGTATGCATAGTAAAGTTTTTCATTGTGATCGTGCTGATTAAATCATGGTTAGCATAATACAATCCTTTCAGGGTTAGCATAAATCGTCCATTATTAGATAGGGGAATAATTCATTGTAGGTAGATTAGTTCTTTAACGCTTAGTTAAATTTTTAAGGACGGAAGATTCTAACACACTCCTATCAAGCCCTTATCAGATAACCGATGTAAATGCTTGAAGAAGTATATAACATATCGTCTTTTAGGTGATGTTGTAGATGCTGATCAGATTTTAGACATATCTGAAGAGGCAGATGCTTGAAGTGGCATCGCTGTTACGTAATTTACCTTTTTTTTATCATATCATTAATAATTTTTAGTGATTATACATAAGTCTTGTAAACCTTAGTGATATAAGTATAACGCAGCGAAATACCGCTGACCTTGAGAACGGTATTCGTCTGGATCCGTCTTAGAGCTGTCCATAAGATAATAGGTTCGTTGAGGATAGGAAAACGTAGATTAATCTGATTTGTTTGGTCAAGATCACGCCGAAGGTTGCTTATTTACGAAAAGTCTAGCAATAGGTAGACAAAAAAATAGCATGATAATCTCTGGTGACCCAAAACCAAGTAAGCAGTGCACAGAAGCAGTGAAAAGAGCGAACAAAAATTCTTGGATTCATAGGTAAGGCCACTGAATTTATAAATCCAGCTTTCAAGATGATTCCCGGGCTGAGAAACAAATCCTACGAGATTAGATTAAACGACTTGTCTCTGTTTAGGTTAGAAAAGAGAGGGCTAAGAGGTGATCTAATACAAAGTATTCAAAATTATCAAAGACTATGATAATCTTGATCTATCAAGTTACTTAAGACTTGATTCGTGTGATTTTCACTATCTCAGTAATGGATACAAAAACTCGTCGGCAAACATATTACCTCGAATGAGACGAAGTACTTTTTCTTCCACAGGATTGTTAACACATGGAACGATTTACGTTTAAGAATAGACTTGATAAATATTTCGCTTCAAGTCCACGACTTACATTATTTCCGCCTTGGTCAAAATGACAATTTGCAGGTTATTCTCTTTGAATTATATGTATAACCTCTAAGTTTTACTTCTCTAATCTGTGGGTTTCTGATATCTTCCACTATCACAAATAGCCTCGAATGGACCCAATGGTCTGTTGCTGTTTGATTTCCTTTTTGTTCCACTAAATTTAAGCCTTTCCTAGGCAAGGTATCGGGTCTTACAACTTACCGTTGGCGATATGATACGATACTAATCTTAGAACTTTCCTCAGAGAATAACATTATTAGAGCTTGCATCTGCAGCAGTGTCCCAAAGAACGGCCCCTAAATCATTTAGTAAGTCACCGAAATGTCCTGAATTCCTGTAGAATCATCTTAATGTGCTTTTATGTACCACAGTTGATTGATTGATCGACGGGTGACGCCAACAGTCTCTTGGATCATTCCTCAACAGCTGCTGGCGCTGCCGCAGACCGTGCTTGTTCTCGGCTGACAAAGACAGAGATTCGATCCACGGTGTATTAAATGTATTTCGTTGAACCTGCCATTATGCCAGCTGAAAATAACCTATGTAAAATTTGAAATATTCTTTCATTACTGACCTGTGCAAATAGTGGAACACTTGAACAATCACGCTCTCTTTTAGACGCAGCTTTTGTTTTTGTACCGGTATCTTTTTGTGATCCACGTATCAAATGTAGGTAGTCTTTGCTGGAGCAGTTATGATTGATTGGCAAACGTGTCAGACCGTGGTATGAGGCGTGTGGGCTTACGTCAAGACAAGCCAAAGCTCTGGTTGATGTGCTTGGCGCGACGTGGGACCGCTTGCTTTGAGCTTACACCATCTAAAACCCCAGAAACTTTTTTTTTTTCCTGAACCAGAGCGTCACGGACAGGAGATGCAAATCACGTAGACGATTTCTCCCAGTAGCTTAAACTGTGTTAAACGTCTTGTTTGGTAAACTTGCTTTCACTCTTTCATTCTCGATTAGGGTCCATTTTCTTTGATTTTGTTTTTGTTTTCGAGCAATCAAAATGATACTTGGATATACGTCTTAAAAAAGAAGATATAGGACCTGCTCTGGATTAAACTGTATGTGAATAATACTATCAAGGAATAAAGTTTTGAAAACAAAAAAAACACTCTAGGCCCTTGCTCATTTACTTCTTGCCACATTATTCATAATTCCATCCTTATGTCGAAGGCCCTCATAGTCGCAGAGTCATCGAGAAGTTAGAGAAACACTGAAACACTTATTATTAGAAGGACAGGTCATATCTGTTAGAGAAAACATGAATAGCTGTAGAGTTCCAAAGTTTAGCACCGCAGGGAAGGACACGTAGTAATCACGTGACTTAGTGGCTTGCGGAGTATTGCGTGGTCTAGCAAATGGCGGAAGAACACAAGTGCCCAAGTACCAATTCTCGAGGGTAGAAGCCGGAATAATTACTGTAGAAGAAGGAAGGGGAACCAACTTTGAGACGTATGGTAAATGTGTCCAAGTTTTGAACTCAAAATTTGGGTACTTCATAAGTCGAACTGCTGTAGACACGACTTTTGTACCATTTTTAGTACACAAAAAGCTATTTCTGTTATAAGAGAACTGAAAATGTAAAGTGGTCTCAGGATTGACCCATATTCATACTTAGTAAGCTAGAGCCTATATCCATCTTCATTAAGTCGGTTCATTATCAGCCTGAGTTCTGCATACTCCCGTCTCATGATATTATATTTGTCAATACGCTCACTAGGATCACTCACTACATCTGCTTCCTTCCTATACCCTATTTGCACAAGTATTTTTAAGTGTATCCCAAAAATCAATGAAACTACGGCCTTCCTAGCTATCTTCCTTGTCACAAATTCGTGCTAGGACAGTTGAAATCTATCTAGAGCTTACCGAAAAGTATATTTTTTTTCAGGAGCAATGATGATTGTAATAGTGGCCCATGGTATCATATGGGAGTAGTTTAGACAGATAATTCACTACACTGTCATTATGGCAACTCTCGTGTAAAGATGTTCTTTAATGGTGTGTAATTAGCTCGCCTTGCCCTACTAACAGGAGGCTATTCATTGCCAAACACTACATGCCCTTCGGCTGTCACACAGCAGTATGACACTGTATAACCATAGGGGTTATGCAACGATGCATTCCGTGATGCATATATACAGGTAATAAAGCATTCCGGGCAAATAGGTGGTGAATATTTTCCTGGCACCAGAGATATGAAGAAAATTGCCTCGCAGATTTTAAGATAAAAATAAAAACGAAAGAAATAACAAAACACGATGGACCCACTATGGAATTGTACTTCATTCCGTAAATGAGGTTCGTTATCTGAATTTAAGTATTTTTACATTGTCAAGCTCATAAAAATAAAACCGTAGTTAGATATTTTTAATACAATTTTCCTGTTTTGTATCTATTGCCTGCCGAATACATCAAAATGAAATAGCTGTGCTGAAGTTTCTCTTACAGAAATAGAACATTACAGACATACTTGTCTAGCTTAAGTTTCTATTACAATACTACAGTATTAAGCAAACATTTTATGTAGCTACCCGTCACTTTTTCTGTGCAAAACAATCTTTAAATTTAAGCCCCAGAGCAAAACAGTACGTATGATGGCCCGTCATACCTGACAGCCATACTGTTATGCCCTAAGGTCCGGACATTCCTTAGCTAACTTGAAGTAACTCCAGCCTAGCGGTGAACTTTGCTGTCAAGAGATATATGGAAGGATTGTCTACTAGTAAATGTATTGCTCTTCACTACAAAGAACATCTTCAGTCCTGTTTTTGTCGACTGTTACAAAGTTACTGGTATCATTAATTGTCCTGAATATGGTATTCTTAATTCCCAGACAACAGTATGATTTTTGTGTTATTTTTACTACGAAATAAGTTTTGATGTTGCCGTCATGTGTTTCATTATGGAAAATAGGTTCACAATACTGTGAGAATGACAGTTTTGACGGTGTATTTTTATTTCTGAAGTCTAGTGAAATGAGGCTTTACATAAAATATACATATGTAATTATGGGTTCCCCTTATTGAGGTATGGTGTATCATAAATTTGTGGTAATGCCTAATTGGTCTGTATGATTAGTGAATATATGCTATTCATTAAGAACATGTGTTACTTAATTGATATCTTTTTTTAATCTGCATCATAATTGATGACAACCATAACTAGTGGTAATTTCGTAACCGCCTGTCCTTGTTATTTCATATGCGATTAGAAATATCTTAGCAGTGCGTCAAGCTGTACTGCTACGAAAATTTCGTTAACAAAGGATACATTGAATTAGAGCGGGCTTCTAGGTAAGCAAGATCTAGCAGATCGATTTTCAATGTTGGAGTCAAATGCTTATCGAAGTTGTGTAAATGTTTACTTCATCCATTTAGAATTATTCCATCGCGTTCGTAGCAAATTATTTTATTTGACTGTGAGACTTAGCCAACCCAAAGTCCTCGAAATATCTTAGATCCTATTCTCTAGGCGGTACATTTTTACTGGCTTAATTCCAATGTAAGCCTGAATAACGACCGAATATGGGGGATAGAATCGGACGCGGTCGCTGGCCAATGAGGGCGCGCGTCTCAGAAGCCACCTATCAGCGTGTGCGTCGTATGTGCCATTGGCATTGTTTGTACATGGTGGGGAAAAGGCCGCGCATCGTGTGAGCTCTCTTTATTTTGTAAACACAAGGAGGCATTACTACTTAAATATGGAGGTAAGGGCGTGCTTAATGTCTCCCCAGTTGCAGAGTTTTGTGAAGGCGTTCGCAATGGCGGAATATCCTGTTGGTAGAGGTGATTCATGCCCAGGGTGAATCCCTGGACAATGTGGTGGTCGGGGGAACCACTGCCACGGTATTTTCTGGACTAACCACATGAATGATACCTTGTCTTCTCAGGTCTTTGTTTCTCCTTTGATTTTTTTGGTCGATTCTTACAGCATAGGTAGTTCACAATGGAATTGCGTTATATTTTTACGCTTAAAACGGATTATTTTCCTTTATCCGCCTTTATGGTGTAACATAGGTCTTAGGTGTTTGTGTACGACGCATTTTTTTTCCCCCCGAGTCTCTTGGGTAAGTTTAGAATTGAGAATTCCTAACCTTAACTTGTTTTACTTGCTTTCAGGTTTTTGAACTGTGATTACCCGAAGGTAGTGTAGGATTTGCGTAGTGGTAGTACTATATATAGCTGGCGAGTGAGGACCAGAGGAACCGAACATTTACGTAAATGAAAGCAATTTGATCCCTAATAAGTATGTTACCAGTATGATCAATGGATGGGATATTAGTCTCTTTTACAATGATGGTGTAATGTTTATAGGTAAGAAACCAAAATGTGGATCATGATTAAAATATTACATTTTATTTTTTTATATAGAATAAGTGGTGAGGGTTATAAATATCAAGGAAAATATGGGGTTATGGAGGATATATATTGGTATGAAGGTCAAGGGAATATGTGAACCACAAAGCTCAAAGTGCTAGCATCACCTCGGGGACCAGTCACCTCTCAGGACATTTTCTTATAACAATGTAAACCTGGTCGATGTTCACTAAGGTTAGGTTAGGGTGATGATTGGCCTGGATTGCTCTCTTTACACACTGTCCTATGGGGTGACCATCCTCTTGGGTGCTGGTATCACTTTGGCACCTTATCTATGAGAAAATTTTATCTAATATTCCTTAGCAGCCGAGATTTACACTAGATTTTTATCAACATTGGTGTGATCTGCAGCTGAGGACTGTGGAATGGATGATTCAGGAGTGTGGGTGAGTGTTAGTATTATTTATGTCTTATTCCTTCTGTCTGTCTGTTGACCTGCATTGGCAGTTGGTGTAATTTCAGCTGGATCATTGAAAAGTAGAATGAATCTCAACAGTGAAGGAGTTTAGGTAAGGCTTTCATAGGCTCAGTTGATTCTTGATAGTTTCACATTAACCTTAATTAATACCACATTTTTCCTGGTCTCTCCAGCTCTTACCCGTCATCACCTAATTGAATGTGGTAAAATAAACTATATAGCTAAGCATCATGTTCCACAAACCTTATCATATTCTGTAATCACTATAATAGCATTAAGAACTAAATCACCCAGGTTCAAAAGTGAGCTCTGATTTGTTGCTAAACTGAAAATTCACTGAAGAGATGATTTTTGATTACTCTAAGTCCAGCAAGAGTCGTAGAAGTGTTCTTCCTTGTCACCAGCTCGAAGTAAAGGGAAGGGGTTGGACCCATCTGATCACCTGGAGCAAACCCACCTGGGGACTCCTCTTCCAGGTCCCCCAACTTCAGCCTGCCTCAAAAATTTAAATGAAATTTTTGGATTATTTTTAAGAATATTAGATAATTCCTGTTTGATAGATTAGTTCAAGGAAAGTAAACATTGGTATCATACTGTGTGACCCGTCTTGGCTGATCCAACTCTTAGTGAAAGAACTTTATAAGTGTAAAGATGAATTATTGTCTTTTATACAATTAAATGTGGTGAATGTCAATAAGAAAGATGCAGGGACTAAAACAAAAGGGGTAAATGAGAATTGGAGTGAGTATCAGTAGTCTAAAGGGAGGGAAAAAAGGGGTTTTTGGAAGGAGGTTAATAGTTTGAGGTAAACAAGAATAAGTGGGACCATCAGTGAAGAAGGGCTAATGGAGAAGTGTTAACAGGCAGAGATGAGGTGTGTAGATGGTGGAGTGAGTACTTTGAAGGATAGTTAATTGTGTATGGTGATAGGGTGGCAGATATCGGTTGGTTGGGATGGTGATATCCGTTTGCAGAATAAGTCATGGCTAGTGGTATGGTGAAGAGAGAAGAGGTTGTGAAAGACTCGTATAAGATGGTGTGGCAAGGCAATTGGAGTGAATGGGATAGTAATTGAATTTTTCAAGAAAGGGGGTGACTTTTTGTTGATTGGTTAGATATGATTTTTAATGTGTATGTGGCTCATGGTGAGGTACCTAAGGATTCACAGAATGCCTGTTTTTAGTGCCATTGTATAAAGGCAAGGTAGATAAGTGAATGTTCAAATTTCGGAGGTATAAGTTTGTTGGGGTATCTAGTACGTTATATGGGAGAGAAGTATTGTAGGTTGCCATAAAATTTACAATAGTTTTTTTTTGTATATTTTTATATGGCAGAAGTAACCAGTCAAACCACATTGGTGCTGCCATCAAAACAGAATGTCCTGTTTGTTTACCAACAAAGTTTACTGCATGTGTTTCAGGCTTCAGTAAAGCTTTTATGCATATATTTACCTTTTAATCTTCTGAGTTGCTCCGAGCTTATCTAGAGATATTAAACGTATTGCCTTCTTTTACAACAATGGGCCTTTGGGATTATGGGTTTTGTTTACTGTCATTTTGCTTAAGGTACAAATTAACAACACCTCTACTGTAAACTGAACAGGTCCATTGCTGAAACCCCTGAGATGCCTGTGTCAGCACCTCGGTATCTTGTTGTGCCGGTAAAGAATTGTCAAAATGATAAGAAATGTAATTTGGGATTTTTGTTTGCAAACTGAATCGTGGACCTTTTTTTTTTACTTTGAATACTCATAAACCAATGTTCCGTAAATTGGGGTTGATGTGGTTGTGTTCTGTACTTTATTTTTTACTGGGGTGTCATTTGAGTTGAATTGGTTTAATTAAGAATTAATTGTAATAATTAGGAAGGACAAACTATTGAATATTAAGGTTCATTTCATTTGATATGAAAGAAATCCCCACAAATAATTTTGTGTTGCCTTTTCTCTATGGTTGTCAGATTTGTTGCCGTACATAAGTGGGACATAGTGCTAGGCAGCACATTGATCGAGGAATTGAAGTTAGGAGCAATACTTTATACCTCATTCTGACTTATTTGTTGCCAGTTGAGTATTCTTTTGGAAGTGAGACTGTAACAGTTTTTCTTTCTAAAGAGCCCAGAAGGTGAGCGGAACAGCCTGACACCAAGGTCTCGCTCCCGTTCAAGGTCACGTTTGGAGTCACCAGCCATCTCACCTGCTCATCGCCGTACTTCCTCACAATCTCGTTCTCCTCCTCCACGTAGACGGTCCTTTAGCAGGTATTGTCAATGTTATTGTTTTACCAGATTTGTGTTAATGAAGTTGAGGTTGGCTAACTTAGAACTTGTATTATTGTCAGGATTAATGCATTAGTATTTTATCCTTTGGATAGTGTTCTCTGGTTTTATCTGTTAGGTCATCTGCAACTGGATTGAAAGTAGGACTAAATCTCAGTCATATAATGTAGGATATATACATCCTGGTGTTACCAGTTTCTGGCCACATGAATTGAAAAGGCACCTTTGGTGAGGCTATATCTTTGTGAATACAGTCTTGTCAGAAAACTTTTCATTTCAAAGGCATCCATAATTTCCCTCATACTGGAAGTAGTGCAGCCGTGGGATGTAAGGTCCTCTGGAAAGGAGTTCTTGGGTAACACTCGGCAACTAGAATTTTTTTTTAACCTCCATACACTTGAGAATGTATAGAGCGAAGATTAGGTTTTGTTTTTGATTTCATTGTTTTCTTGGAGGAAATCTACATTGTATACAAGATATGTTCTAAATAATTTTAATTGTAAATATGATGATTTTATTATTTTAACTTTGAAATCTAATGTGTTAGCTCTAAGATTTTTAAAAGATGTTTTAACTTTTACGATTGTAGATATTTTGTCAAAGACAAGGAAGTCCGCAAAAGCCTCTGTATATGACCACTGTTGTTTACATAGCAGAAAATTCTAAATGTTCAGCCAATCCTGGGTAACACCTGGATTTGACCAAAGTTGGTGAGATTACTCATTTCATATATATGCAGTATAATGCTATTGTAAATGCTCATCCAGTTGTTTGGTCATGTGCTTGTGTGCCATGTCACACTTTGCTCCGACTTAGTAACGTACTTTGTTTTGTGAACTTTTGGCATAGCCATTCGGGTTCATCCTCTACTCGGAATAAGGTAGGATTAGGTTCTTCTAAATACTCAGTTTGGCATTTACTCTTCCACTGAAATTAGTGAATGCTAATATTCTGCATATGTAACGAGGTGATGTCCATTTCATTCTCATGTATACATCACAGAACTATAATGATCTCATTAAAATTTGATGCCAAAAACTGGCCAAATTTATATATAATGTCATAAAGTTGAGAATGTGTGAATTGGATAATATGGGGTCAGAAGCATGCAGATTTTCAAAGCAGTCATTCATACATATACATTTTGTGAATAGAGTATCATGTTTTCTCTGGAAAGTTTTATTTTACATGTTACACAAGTATTGCATATATGAAACTCTTTACCCAGAGTTGGTAATTAACTATTACATGGTAACATCTGTGGGTCACCTAGCCTTCTAGCTCTTGATGCAGTTAGTTACTGTGATATTTTTGGTGTGGAAGTGTTGAGCAGTAGTGAGAGTTTTGAGGACATTTTCAGTGGCTGTATTCAGAAGTTTGTAATATTGATTCACTAAAAACAGGGAAAGAACTGGAAAAAAGCTAAGTCCTGCAAGACACTCTTCTATTAGCTTTTGAACTGTCATAAGTGTAGATGGATAGATATTCTTCATCCCTGGTGGTTTCAGGTGAAAGGTAGGTATATCCTTAGTTTAGAATCCACCTTTTAATATTGGCTTTTAGAACTGGTACTGTAATTATTTTTCTAAGAAATTGTGTATCCTAACCCATTTGCTGGCCTTCAGAGCTAGGTCTGCAGACGTCACTTCTAAAAAATTCATCGAAGCATGAATGGTGAGGTTATATCATTGTAGTACAATCTTGCTGTAGGACTCCTTACTCCAAAGGAGTCCATCCTTTCCCTTCTGCTGGTTGCAGTGCAGCCTTGAAGCTGCAAATACCACTGGAAAAGGGTCCTGGAATTATATGATATAATTTATAGTTTTCTTTTAATGAGGTAGTACCGGGAACAGACGAAAAAAGGCCTCATTCACTCGCATCCATTCTCAAGCTATCATGTATAAAGCACAGAAATTATAGTCCCCAGTTCACAGATATATATTTCAACAAGTCTGCTGTTTGTATTTTCCTGATTATAACTTTAATAAGTAGGTTATACGTCTCCATTACTTTTTTTTATTATTGTGTTTGCATGTTCTTCAGTCTTAACATTTACCAGAGTTTTTTTCTATCTCCATTCGATACTCTTTCTATGACACAATGCTAACTTTATTAATCATTACTCCGAATATCTGGTCCCATTAGATACTTTCTTTGTTTGTTACTCTGCATTTGCCTATCTGTTTCAGAAGCAAGAATGGTGCTTGTACTCAAATTTACCTTGAAGCTCTTCTTATGCACATTGAGTGACATACCAACCTGCTGAACACCTCTGAAACTGCCAAAAAAAGAGCATCATCCACTTGCAAAAACTGTGGTAGCTTCCAGCCTGTTCCATCATGGTTCAGCTGTATCCCACAGTCATACTGTCTTAGACCCATCTCATAATTCATCATTTGTAAGAATGCATTAATTTAACAATGGTAATTCTACATTACCCATACAGATTGAATTAATATATTTCAAACTAATTTCCTTTATCACCCCTTTTCATGCAAGCACTACTTGCAGTATTAAAGCACTTAATTCAGTAGTTTTTAATTTAATTTAATTCACTGTAGCTACAAATAGGAGCAGTAATTGTGATGAGATTACATGAGATACAGAGTGAGAAAAAAATAGAAAAATAGAGAATAGTAATGTTCGAAATTTAGTACAGTACTAAGAATAATGAATGGACACGTGTTACGTGTGACTAAGGAATTAGGCATGATGCCAGCGATATCATTTGTACCATAGTTTGTGAAAATGGTGCCCTAACAGCTTGAGGCTGTATTAACAAGTGCAAAAATCAATCAAGAAAAAGTAATAATACAAATTGTAATAATGATATCATTGATGATGATTATTATATAACTAGAAGGATCCCTTCTCTTGGGGCTTTTGCAATTTCTAGATTGTACTACAATCAGTAACAGAGAAATTAC
>JAUTYZ010113478.1:5239-17650 GCA_032273725.1 Panulirus interruptus | reverse complement strand
ACCATAATTAGTTGATGAAATAGAATACAGTTTCACGAAAAACTTAATGCTTCAAGGGAATCCATCCTGTCCCTGCTACTGAGTCTAGTGCAGCTTTGAAGCTGCAAGAGCCCCAGAGGAAGGGGTCCTGGGATTATGTGATGATTATGATAAAAGTTTTCCGTTTCCTATGTAGCAAGGTAATGCCAGGGGTAGATGAAGAATGGCCTCATTTGGTCACATCATCTTCATTTAAGGGGATTTTTCATTTAATGACTGATTGACAAAGCCTACTTTATCAGTCTCTGGTGATAATCTTTGAGACTACCAGAAAAAATATCCATACTGAATCAAAACTGATTTCTGACAGCATCATATGAACACTCAATCCTTCTTAGTTCTTGGCCTTCCTCTAATTAGTGTGTTGGAGGTGTCGTTACACTTGAATGAGAGATTCCAGTTTGGATGGGCTAGAGATCAGGTGTTGAAACCATCTGTATTTTTGTATATATTTTTTTGTTGTTGTTAAAGGTCCTTTCTTCATCTTCTATTGATTTTTCACATTTTAACCATGATAAGAAACTTCATTTAGTTTGCTTATGTTTCACAAAGATGGAATTTTTTGATAATGTCATGGTATAACCAAAATTCTCTCATATTTTGAAACTGACGAGCTGAAGTAGATAAGTGTCACATGTAACTTTCAGTTTTTGCTTTTGAACAGGGAGGTCCAAAAGATGACATTCCACAAATCATTGTGTCTCGGTCACATGCCGGTGATGTTGAAGGTTTTGCCAAGGCTGCATTTGGGGAGAGTACTAAAGTTATCCCTGCTGGTGGTGCAGGTGAGTCAGAAGAGGTTTGAACGCACATAATATTGTTTGCTGTCCTCACCCAATAGTTCAAGTCCTTTACTTTGGGTACACTTTTATTGCATGCAGTTGTGCTTTCCCTAAAAGTCTGGATAATATGGTCATAGTCCTGATATGGTAGTGTCTGGGAAGCTTCTGAAAGATGTTAATGTTATGCAGTTGTTAGCAAATAAATGAAATTTCAATGCAGTATGTTTTGACTGAAGTATCATGACTGGTGATAATATGCATACATGCAGAGCAACTTGTAGTGTTTAGAGTAGCTTCTTCTTTTGCTGCCATTCTGTATGGGAAATGTTTCATTGGGTATATAAAGATTGAAGAAATAAGTTAAGGGTATAATAGCGAATATTATGTACTTTTGTGGAAACCAATTTATATATTCTATTCTAGGTTACAAGACGCTGGCAGTCATTCAGGGAGATGTAGATGCTTATGTCCATGTGACCTTGATTAAGAAATGGGATATCTGTGCAGGAAATGCTCTTCTCAATGCTCTCCATGGCAACATGACTACATTAGATGGGCTATCAATAGACTACAGTAGCCGAGAGGATTACAGGAATGAAGATGGTGTCCTGGCCACACTGTATTTACATAAAAACTATTTACCAAAACTACAAGAGCTCAGAAAGAAAAAGCCACATTAAGATAATGTTATGATATACATTGTTTTTAAGCATTTTTTTATAGAAAAATAACAAATTCTAAATTATTTCTATTTATGTGGCATTTAATTTATTTTTAGTGATGTAAGAACTTTTCTTCAGGGTCTGAGTAAATCATGTATAAATTAACTTAACAGTTTGAATTATGCAAAGGGAATGTTTTTTGTTTGTTGTTTTAGCGCAGTCCATTAACATAATACTAATAGCCACATTGATGAATTACATGGTATGACAAGAAATTGTTGGAATGCAGTAAAGTGTAGAGGATCTATTTTAAACTTGAGCTTTTCACAAATGAAAGTATTGCTTGTACAGATAGGAAATAATGTTAAGAAGAATGGTCTAATTTTAGGTTTGATTTTTGCAATATAAGTTTGACCCTTAAATACTGGGAGACTTGCAATAACTTGATTGAAATATGCACAGAAAGCAAGGTCTTCAGATTTTATGTTTCCCTGTATAAAGAAATGCATGTAAGGTAAAGGAAATGTTAAAAGAAGTGAGCTATTATACGTTATCTGGCCATGGTTAACAATGAAGTTAACACTTAGATCCCCAGGCAGTGGTGAAAAAATGTTGGAGCAAGGTTCTGGAGGGTGTACATCATTCAGATTTTCTGTTTCCCATTATGAAATGAAAGAAATATGTGTAAAGGTAAAGGACATGTACAAAAATGTGAGTTAATTTTTTTTTTATATGGCTGTGGTATGATAGTGAAATTAACATATAATCCTCCAGAGGAGTGATAAAGAAATGGTGAAGGAGGGTGTGCATCACAGTCTGAGGCATAGCTGAATTGCCACTCACAATGCCTGTGTAGGACAGATACTTTGGCTATACCTAATAACCATACAGATGTCATAATGTTGGCACTCAGCTCAGAATAAGCCTTTGAAGATTAATGCTACTAATACAGCTCCCAGTATTCCCCTGACAGTCAGCTGTGTAAGCTTTCCAGCATTTAAGGGTTAATAGAGTGTACTGTTCAGTAAATAATGTCTTCATTTTGTCATTGTAGAATTAACTTTTTTCTTGTTATGAAGCACTGAGTTGGCTTCATTACTATGGCTTTATGGCTGTTTCATGTATTTTATCAGTATTGACTTGTTGAAAGCTCAGAAGCTTTAATTTCAATTGTTCCTCCTCAGAATTCATATCATGATATGCTACTAATCTCTTGTATGAGTTTGATGTAGTTAGGGATTCCACATTCAGAATGGCTAAGTGGTGATCTCATCAGAATGGCACTAGGATCCACTAAGTCATATTATATTTAGTTACTAGGCCATAATTCTTTATGTACCACCTTGTTTGGAATATGAAAGACTTCATAAAGTATGAATATATGAATAAGTTGAATATATCCCTCCAAGGGACAGCTTCACAGACATTCCATTTATTCTTTTCAGAATTCTTTCACAATATTTATCTTAGTTTTATTTAGAGATGGGATTGTGTTCACTACTGATGATGATTGAATATGGTCTACCTGTGTTGCAATAATAAGCCATTTTGGCTGTGGGACCATAATATCTGTGCAGCTAATGTCCGAGTGCTTTCATATTGGTGCAATAACAATTGTTAAATGATGAGAATATTGTCTGAACACAGCTGTAATTTTTGTCTGTATAATCATTTGTAGTATATTTATACTAGAATTTTATCAAGTGTTTCCTGATCAACATATCATTAAGAATATGCTTTTCAGGTTATGTATTCAGTGGTTCTCCAGACAAATTTTTCTGTCTGGTTCATGGAATGCAAGTAAGAGGATCTTGGTTCCCTTGCCAGAAAGATTCCTGACAACCAGTCATAATAAGGCACAGCCGGAAAAGACAAGTTACTGCCCAGTCTGTCATTCCTACCTTAAACTGTAAAAGCATTTACTCTAACCCTTTTGTAGCACCAAATCACACTCAGGTCCTTTCATTCACATGCTGCTATTTCTCACCTGTTGAGACCTCCATATGAGTATCTCATGAATATTTCCATGAATATTTCCTGTATCCTTGATTCAGGAGAAAGAGTGTAGTGTACAAACTTAAATATTGGGGTATTGGTAAGGTAAATGACTCGCACAATTATATCCCTGCTCATTTAACATTTATCCAGTCATGTTTAGATTACTCTTGCTTTTGTAAGAGGATAATGAAGAGTAGCAAAGTAAAGCTGAGATCTAGAAGAATAGTGAATCAGGCTTCACTTCATTTTAGCTTCTGCTTCAGCCTCTTTTCTCTGATTACCACAGCACCTGTTGCTAAAGTTATGGATCAGAACGAAATAGATGTTGTGCTTTTCTAATAGTTATGTCTTCGTATGGAGGAGGGAGAACATAGTCATGTTTCACTTCATAGGAGGGAGAACATTATGTTTTTCTCATTCCATTTCTTTTAATTCTTTTCTTCTTTCCAACTGTGAGCACCTTAACCTTGGGCTTTGATATAACTCGTAAGGCTCAGTTCAAACCTGTGGCATTGAGGGTGTTTTGAAGATGCATTTTTGAGAATGGAGTGAAGATGTGTTTTTAAGGGAGATGTGAAGATGCGTTTGTCAAGAGTGAAGTAGATTTAGGTTGACTGAGGATGTACAGTAGTTAAGATGCATTTTGGGTATGGTTAAAGGAACTTAGGTTTGTTGATGGTGTATGGAAGATGCATCTGGTGGTGTGTCTCTCTGTAGTGAACACGTTGGTAAGTACTTACTTATAAGTACCTACAAGAAGATTTTGCCAGTGGGCACATCTTGCTCAGTAGATAATGTTTTTTTTCTCTCTGTTGCCATACACATTACATGAATATCAGTCCTGGGTTCATAAGGAACCTGTTTTCAACTACTAATCCAGGTTTTTAATATTTTCTTAGTTGTTCCATGTGTATTTCTGCTATCTTATCATTTTCATGTATATGATCTTTCCTTCCTTGTCTATTCTAATCATTTTGCATGTCATTATTCTCTGTATGCACCTGTCACAGCTCATAAGTATCCCCTCTGTGTATCATATATTTGAAAATTCATGCATAACAAGTCTACAGTCCACACATCTCATTTCTGGTAATATATATCTGTCCACTATGTACCTTGTTTTACATTTTGTGCATTTATTAGGAGGGTGATTTTCAATTTTTTCCATAAGCATATCACAAAGATTGTATCTTTTGTTACATTCAGCTGGAAAGAAAGCTTTTTGTTCTATACACCTGATACTTTCGAGAGCCTCAGCACCGTACATCATACTGTTGTACCCATAATTTTTTATTTGCATAATAACTTACCTTTGCTTGGAATTGCAAGAGGATTAGTCACTGTGTCCCTTATACTCAATAGTCCATGCTTTGCTAGCTATTTCCAGTTTGACATCTTCCTTTCGTTTTCCTTGACATTATTTATGTAGATAGAGGGCAGTTGTTTCAGTGCATTGTATGAGCTAGAGAGTGGATGTTAAAAAATGAGGCTGTTCTTCATCACATACTGGTGCTACCTTCCTACATGGGAAATGGCAGACTAGTATGCAAGAAAATTGAATCATGATAAATATGAGGCAGAGGCTTGCTGAATTGTCCATCTTTTATGTACTTTTATAACCTAAACCATGTTAGAGTTAGCAGCCAGCATATTTGAAGACATTAGCAGAGAAAGCCTATAGGTTCTTTTGTAGCAGTGTGTGCATGTATATGTATGTCTGAGTGTATATGTGCATGGATACATGTTTTATTTCACATTTTATTTTACACATACCAGATTTTGCTCAAGGTTATTGGTGTACCCCTTTGTAAATATGTAATTAATTTGATTTTGTGAATGTAGAATGTATTTGATATTTTGCAGGCCAGGTCCATTCATTTAAAGCTTGTAAACATGCTGCATTTGATATTATGTATATAGATTCATTTCTTTTCCTCTTTATTTAAAATTTGCAGCCTTTTAAACATGAGCATACAGAGATCTCTTTTCATCTTATCTACAAAGTTCAAGATTAGCTTTTCTTGTAGATGTGGCACTGTCTTGGTGTTGCTTTGTTGCAGGTCTCTTGTATATCTCCTCATTATCCTCTTTAGTATGACAGAACTGAAAGTTTTTGTAAAGAATTTTATACCATGAATGCCTATTTCTACTTTTTCGCTTGAGTTCTTACTCAGATTTGGTCTCCTGTATATCTTATGTAGGGTAAAGGCTTATTTGTTTTGAAATGATTGTTCCAGATTGCATGTTCCCTGGGCATCCAGCTGTTGGACTTTTAACCAGTCACACCAGTTTTTATGGCTGAGTCCTTCATTTGATTGGTTGTTGAACTGTTTTACCTGAGAGGTTGTCTTGGCTATGTTCCTTTAACTCTCATGTGCAAAGGTAAGGCAACTTTTTTTTGGGGGGGCTCAAGATTCATTTTATGTAGTATGTTGGATTAACCATGTTATTTTTCACATAGAATACAACTCATTTCAGCTGTTTTCTGTATGACTAGTATCATTATTTGTTGGCACCATGAATGGATTTCCTCAGAACAAGAGACACGGTGTACAGTGATGAATGTGAAATTGTTAACATGGACCAGATGAAAGTTATCAATGTAGAGGAGTTGCTTTGAGCGATGATTACTGCCAAAAAATGCATAGACTTGCAGTATTTTGTAAAGGTATTTGTTATATACTGTGAAGTGAGGATATAAATCTTTTATGTATATATTCACACAGTAGCACTTAAGCATAAACATATCATTATGATGAAAACTTTCTAAATGATTTTCATATGCTCAGACCCGTTTTATGATTGTTCTGTATTTTGTTTTTTTATTTATCTTCATGTACATTCTCATTTCTCCTTTATTCATTATGACAGCTGTGTACTAGCAGACAGCTACAGTTTTCAAGGTTACACTATGAATGTGCATTGATTAGATACAGTATGTAGGTATGTATTATGAAGACATGTTAGAAGCTTCAGTAATATCTAGCATCCAAATAATGGTGTAAGATTCAGATTCATGATGGCCTGTAGATGATTCTGAATATCTGAACAACTTTAATTTTGTCTGAATAATAGTACTGAATGATATGAAGTTTTTTATTACAAAGCAAAACACAGTATAGCCATTTTATTGCTTTCGGTATCTTGACTGTTGTAATAAAGTCATTAATGCTTTATGTTGAGAATTCCAATTACTGTTAATCAGGTGTATTTTGCTTTTAGGCATGTATAGACTTTATTTTTTTATGTGTGCGTACCTCATATTCTGGTAGTGAGCATTTTCCATGTACTAAGAGTGATAAATTTTAAATGTTTTGTATTCTACTTGTTGTTTGAATTGAAATTAAAATTTTATAATGTTGACAGTATTTTAAATGTTATAGGTGTTTTCCTCTTTTTGTTTCATTAAATCTATTTGTGAATATATTTTCTCTTTAGTTTTTCAGTAAATGACATACAAGTTTTGGTTGTTAGTGCTATAATATGTACAGGGCAGCATCTATGCATTTCCTTTATGCATCCAGTAACTGAATAGTAGATGATTTCAGCAGGGGCAGGGTTTGACTTGTCTTTGAGGTAAGGTTATCGTTACAAGATCAGTTAGTTATTATGATAAAAACAGTTAAAGTTAGATGAGATATGCTGGAAGCATTTAAGCATGTACCCTAGCTCTGCTATGTTTAGATTTCATAGAATAAAAAACATAGGAACATTCAACTGCAAACCAGTAGAACCTTATAATGCTTGGGGACTTTTCACAGGGATTTTTTTGCAATAACGAATGATAAAGGGACCACCTCGCAGGACAGGGGAAGTGTGTATCTTAGGACAGAGAAGGACTGTTATGAGATCTTTGAGAGCAAATTGAGTGATGGATGAACCACGTAAGTATGATACTTTACAAGTTGAGGGAAGAGTTTCCACAGATTTGTTATATTTATTTATGTACTTGTTCATTTGTTGTAGTGTGAATCTTGCTAGTGGACAAGGCGTACTACAGGTAAATCAATCCTTGTTAATCACGCCATCATGTTTCCAAGTACGGTGCATATCACTTCAAGCTCTAAGCTGCAAATATTTTAGTAATGTTTACGAAAATAAACGCGCGTGTTCCGCATCTTTACGAAATTGGTACCATTGGCATTCTTAGTCTAAGACAATATATAGGGTGGGATTTTAAGTGTAGCACCTCCTATGATAGTGAATTTTAAGTAAATCTTGAACACTGCATGAGATTAAATAAGATTATCATATGTTCTCTTTGCTTGGACTTAGATATAGGGATCAAATTACTTCATAGGGTGATCTGATATACACGGGGTTATATTCTATATCTATTGCTCCCTAAATTCTGTTTTCCTCTCAAACCGAAGATCCTCTCCTGATAACCCTTCCAGTAACTAGTTATCTGATATCGTAAAATTAGTTATGTGATTGAAAATTAATATTTCCACCCTCTTGAATAATTATTTACAGTGTCATGCTAACAATTCCATGAGTAGATCAGAGATGAAACCTATAACACGCATATCCCTTCGCGTAACCATTACAATTAGTTTTGTAATACTGAATAGATACACGACGTTTTCTTTCGAATTTGGACGTACGAATATGGTATTTATTAACTTGCGAGGCTCAGAATCCGGATTTAGTTTACGAAGTTACCGAGATTTATAATGCGGATTTACGACACGAACGACCGACAGCTGACTGTCAGTTGATGCTGTGCAGACGACCCGCCGTTCGGGAGAAGATGTACTGTCACCTTTTCCAACACCAGCTCTCATAGCCTCACATACCCACTGACTCACCTTGAACATTAGTACGTAAATATAGTTATTGTCAAACACGTGTCGTGAGATAAGTATATATGTTAGGAAATGAATATTTGCTTGTTCGGAAAAAGCTTGATTAAACGTCAGACAGTGTTTAAAATATAGTTACTTATGCAGATATTAAGTAAATGATAATCATTATGTTGATTAGAGAGGTTCGTAATTACTTGGATTTTAGGCAAATTAGTACTTTAGCCAGGTGGCTCTAACAGCTATGCATGTTGAGTGATTTTGTATTGCAATTGTACTGTAAAGAGAATAGAACAAAAGTAGTGGTGTTTGATTTGGAGCATTATATTTTATTCCACAATATTATATAAGGTAATACTGGTGAGAGTTTTGAAGATCAAACAGAATGTGGTGCTAATTGATATAATAAATACAATGTCAAAAATCAAAAGAACCCATGAAACTCTCACCGTGCTTCCCCCAGCACCCAAGTTTATCTTAATGCTGATGTTTCTTTTGATATATAAGGAATAAAATATACACATCTGCTGGAGGAGGGTAAGTGTAATTGATTTCTTACAAGTAATTCATCTACTTTTATGTTAGTTAACTCCACAATTTTCCTGATTCCCATAACCCTCACTCTTGTGGTGCATTTGTCTGTTGGTGTTGAAGGAAATTGAATGCTCCAAATCGTTCTCTGCCACACAAATTATACTTGGCAAACTCTGCTTTTATTTTATTGTTCAATATTAGATATGATAATAGTAAGTGTGATGATTAGGGAAAATGTGGGGTTGATTTACTGTATGTGAAAGTTAGTGAAACATAAAAAATCAACAGAACCTATGAAGACTTCACCAAACTTACCCCTAGCAACCATATTTACCTCATATTTGATATACTTTGAAAAATAAGTAATTCTTGTAGTTGCTATTTGCAAGTGGGTATTGGGTATTGTTTGCTCTATTATAGCCACAATGCCCCATAACAACAAGCAAATGGCAACAATGATATTAATGTATTTTAAGTGGGTTACTGGTGGTTTTGTGGTTCATCGTATGAAGGAAGAAGTACGTTTATGGTCTTTACTTTTTGGTAAGTATGTGAGGAACTTAGTAGTATTTCCCATATATTGTACCAAGTACTGCTGAAGGGGAATTATTTGTCCATTATAATCATGTTGTGTTTAATTCATACTCCAACTTTTCTTTTCACAGATTCAAGATTAAAATTGAGAAGTTAATGAACATTTAAGTGGATCTGGCAATAGAAATTATATTTTAGTGTGGATGATAGCAAACTATTTGAGGTACAGTATTACCAGAATTTTCATCAGGATCATTTTTATTCCAGAAGAGAAACTGGATGAAAGGAATTTATGTTGAATAGATAAGCAGGAATTTTTATGCGTGTATTGGTGTTACACAAGTATATTAAGATGGGTGGATATGAAATAATACACCATTCTTACTAAGAGGAGCATAGATGATACCTATAAATAACAGAAGATAAAGGAGATATGTAAAATAAAAAATATTACTGTGAGATTGAACTACTTTTTATGTGTATAGGCTTTAGTGATGTGCAGAGGAATCTTTTCATCATACCTTACTGTATTTGCATTAAAACTTTCCCAGAAAATCAAACTTTGGGATTTTTGAGATATTTACTCAAATCTTGCTTAGAGTAAATCCTTTCTCATTTCAAGCTGATCTCTTTACTAGAAGAAACAATTGTCATTATTTGGAAAAGTATAGTTCACCTGTGACATCCACTTTGCTGATGTCTTCCATAGTTACTTTGCAGGGACCATCCACATAAGGACTGATTTTTATGATACCTACCTATCTTGAAGCTTTGGAATTCTCTTCCTACAACCTTTTCAGTTAAAAAGGGTGGATCTGTAAACACCTGAGGAGCTTATATTAATTTCTGAGTTCTTTCTCATATTTTTCATGTTTCCTTTCATCCAAATTGATCAGAAAAAATATACAATGAAAGATATAAGGAAATAAACATATTGGTGCTTTCATATATATATAGTACCAGGTACCTCTGAAGGGGACTTACTTTTTTTTGTGATAAGTGCTACAGCACATATAATCTAGGTTATTTGGTTCATATTCTGTCCATTTTTCCTCAGATCCAAGATGAAAATGAGCAGCTTGTGAACATACAATGAGTGGATCTAGCAATTGAAAGAAAATATTTGTTATAGACTATAGTGTACCTCTAGGGTTTTACCAGCATATTTATCCGATTCTGGTTTGATTCTGTAGGAGGGACTTGATGAAAGAAATTTATATTGAATAGATAGGCAAAACATTTTACACAGTTTTTGATGTAACATATATATACTGTACGACTGTGCTATGATATAGATGGTTATGAATTTGTGCATCTGTTCCACTAAGAATACCAAAGATTATAGCTATATACAGGAGAAAACAAAGAATGGGTATGTAGAATTTCAAATACTGAAGTAAAATTGAATTACTTTGTTTATAGACAGTCTTTTGTAATGTGCAGAGGAATCTTTTAATTTAAGTGTTGCTGATATTACATATATTCTCATATGTACGTGACCTCCACCTTCAACAAGGCACTCAGGTGTTAGTATTTGGAGCTGCATAGTTCACCTCTTCACCCAAAGAAATATCCAGATGTTTGTATCATTGTATGAGTTAATGCTGATTCTCATTATAGAATGTAGTTACAAAGAGTTGATATACAAATCATGAAATTCACCCCACGTTGGATCACTAAAGAAGTGTCAGTACCTAGTTTACTAAGGTTTGTTCATTCATAGAAGAAAAGTTTGTACAATATCTCAACATTTTTGAACTGACAGAATTAAGAGGCAAATGCATTTGATGAATGAAATTAACATGTTACATGAAAGAGCACACATGGAAGAGAAACAATATCATTATTTAGTGAGAGTTCAGCCTTTACACAGAGAAGTTTTATGATTTTACAATGGAAATTTATCCAAAGGAGAAATCATTTCAGTGCTCAGAATATTTTTCCAAAAAATCTGAATGTGTAAAACTTGTGAATGTTCATGAACAAGTAAAACCATTTCAGTGTTCAGAGTGTCACAAAGCTTTTACAAAGAAATGTTATCTGATTTTACATTTGAGAGTGCATACAAGAGAGGAATTCAGATGTTCAAAATGTTTTAAAGAATTTGCATCAAAAGTAGACCTTATAAGACACATGAGAGTTCATACAGGTGAAAAGCCATTTAACTGTTCAGAGTGTAGTAAAACCTTTACACGGAAATTTCATCTGATAAGACATAGTAAGGTTCACACTGATGAGAAACCTTTCCAAAAAGAACGCGCTGGTGAGAAATCTTTTCAGTGTTTGGATTGTGATAAAGCCTATACATTAAAGACTCAGTTAAGAGAACATATGAGAATTCATACTGGAGAGACATTTAACTGCTCAGAATGCTTTAAAACTTTTACACGAAAGAGTAACCTCAGTTCACACATGGCAGTTCACAAAAAAGAGAGACCATTTCGTTGTTCAGCGTGTTTTAAAGCATTTGCTCGAAAAAGTTATTTGATTTTACATATGAAAGTTCACACTGGAGAGAAACCTTTTCAGTGCTCAGAATGTCAGAAGGCTTTTTCAGAAAAAAGAGTAATGATAGGACACATGAGAATGCATACAGGAGAGAGGCCATTTCAGTGTGCAGAATGTCATAAAGCTTATGCGTGGAAAAGTCAACTAAGACAACATAAAGTAGTTCACAGAGGAGTGAAACCATTTCAGTGTTCAGTGTGTCCTAAAGTCTTTACGTGGAAAAGAACAATGATTTCACATATGAAACTTCACACAAAAGATGGTCTGTTTCAGTGTTCAGAATGTCAAAAAAGTTTTATATCAAAGTCTAACCTTATAAATCATGTTAGAATTCACACGGGAGAAAATCCATATCACTGTTTATTGTGCAAAAGAAAATTTAATCAGAAAGGGCATTTATCATTTCATATGCAGAAAAGTCACAGTGATGTGATACATGATTCCCCTCATGCTAAACGAAAAAAATCAGAGCTTTTGTCACATGGCATAAGATTATTAGGAAAAACAATCAAGAATAACAAGAGCATTCAGTTGACAGCAGATAAGTTT
>JAUTYZ010113258.1:0-11442 GCA_032273725.1 Panulirus interruptus | reverse complement strand
TGCTAACTTGCTAATAGCGCCACCCTGGTGGCAGATCCACAAACTAATGGCGGCAGATTCAAAATGTGCCGGAGCATGGGAGTTGCCCTCAGAGTGTCGGATTAGAGAGGTACAACCTGTAGCCCCAACACCAGTGAAATGGAAGGGGGAGAAGGCTTTAGAAAACATTGTGATATCTTGAAAAGGCTCATGGTGTCCAGTTGAAATTTCACATGTCCAGAAAATGTGTGCAATTGAAATTTCACATGTCCAGAAAATGTGTGCAATTGAAATTTCACATGTCCAGAAAATGTGTGCAGATATGCTAGATAAACCTCCTGAAATACTGTTCAAGATTTCACTGGAAAGAGACAAAGTACCAAGGGAATGGAAAAAGGTACACACCATACCTCTCTATAAGGAAAAAGACTGGAAACAGACACAATACTACAGACCAGTTTTAACTTACAAGTGTGGTTTGTATGGTTCTGGAAAAGATAATTAAATGGATGACTTTCTACAGAGGAGAAATTGCCCAAGTGAGAGATATGTGTAACAAACCCCAAAGATTTCTACAAAGAGAGTGAGTTCTGTCTTGAACAAAAGAGAAGACTGGGTGGATTGTTTGTATCTGGACTGCCTAAAAGCATTTGACAATGTACTGCATGAGAGGCTGATTAAGAAAGTTGATCACCATAGGAGCTATCTCCAAATGGGTTGGGGTTACCAGCAGATTGCTACTGGGTTGTGCTCTGTTTCTTGATCTATGCACATTACTATCCCACTCATAAGGACTCTTACCTAAATATGTTTACGGATGATGCAAAGGTCATGAAGATAGTGAAAAGCAAGGAGGATTGCATTTACTTACAAGGGGACCTAAACAGAATACAAGTTGGTTTTATACACAGTTGATGAAAATCAATGTGAGCATGTGTAAAGTAATGAGGATTGAACAAAGTGAAAGAAGAAGGCCTCAATATGATTGTTATGTAGCAGGAAATCAGCTTCATTGTGAAAAGGATTTGGGAGTTGACATCATCCCTAACTGTTGCCAGAGTCCCACTTTAGGAGAATAGTGGAGACAAACTATGTGTTTTCAAATAGCAGAATATCTTTCAGGTATATGGATGAGGAAAGATTTAGCAAGCTGTTAGTATCCAGCATAAAGCCAAAACTAGAATATGCTTCTCAAGTTTGGTCACCACACCTAAAGAGGCACAAAGTGCTATTAGAGAAGGACCTGAAGTGGGCAACAAAGATGATACCAAAATTAAGAAAGCTGAGTTACAGGGAAAGGCTTTAAATTTTCCCACTATGAAAGAAAGAAGAGTGAGGGGTGACCTTATCACAACCTTTTAAGTTTTTAGAAAAGATCAGTGAAATAAACAGTGAATAGTTCTATGAGAGAAGTAAGGTTTTAGCAACTAGAGGACATAACGTAGAATTAAGCAAGAAATTTGTTTAAAAAAGATGTAAATAAGTACTCTTACATTATAAGAGAGGTGGATGAATGGAATAAAATGACTGAGGACATGGTTAATGGACACAGCATACAAAAGTTTAAGAAGTTTTATGTTAGTGAAGAATATTAAAGACATGGGGTCTTTCTCTAGCATAGAGATTGCTCCCCATACAGCACAAGTAGGTAACTACAAATAGGTAACTAATAATTACACATGTATGTAATTATATATTCATAATTACCTTTTTGTATGGTATGGGAAGGGAGTCTTACACATGTGGGGCAATCTGTCTTAAGCCTCTTATACTGTCTTGCATCTGTTTAAATTACTTTGTGTGTATTCACACTCATCACTTAGCTTATTCCATACATCCACCTCTTTATTTCTGTAGAAGTACTTCCAGATGCCTTTTTGAACTTGTTACTTATTTAGTTTCTTACCTTGACTTACCACCCTTTTTTGCTAGTTTCAAAGAAATGTTCACTCTTAACACTGTCAATGTCATGTCTCCCCCACTTCCCTCTCTCTTCCAATGTGGGCCCCGTGTTAGCCACAAGTGTCTCCCTATAACTCTGCTCGTGCACTTCAGGTGCCATTATTGTTGCAGTCTGTTAGATGTTTTCTTTTAAGTTTGTATTTTTTCAAGTGGCATGACAGGTGAAGCATGCTCTAATTTAGATTTAGTGTATGCTAAATATTTTACAAAACATTTCTTTATTCATATGCATAGATGCAGACCTTATGATAACTGGCATTTCTTGCTCTCCTTAAAGATTTTCCCTAAGTTAAGTTTTAGCAGTGAGGTGGATGCTTTTTTAACTGTTATATGTTACTTTTATACATAGATTCATATGGTTTGTGAAGATGATTGCCATTATAGGCTTCCTTTCACTGTGTCCCATCTTCACTTTGCATTTTGTTGGAATTAACATAGGTCAAGAATCCAAGCTGTGGAAATGAGTTATTTGAAAGGAGCGTGTGGTATGACTAGATGGAATGAAGAAAGTTATGAGGTGGTGTATGAGGGATTTGGTATGGCAGGGAATGCAAAGGGAATGAATTGTGGAGTGGTAGAGTGGGTGAAACATAACACTTTGAGGTGATTTGGGTATGTGGAAAGAATACAAGACAGGGAGTCTACAAGGAGAATGTATGACAGTATGATTAAAGGGGTTGTTGCAAGAGGAAGACCACCTGTGATGTGGGGAAATATAGTCGGAGAGAACTAGAGGAAGAGAAATGGGAGAAGAATGCTATTATGCGAGGGAGGCATTTAAGGACAGGGATAAGTGGAGACTCTTTTGCCGTGGCCACACCCTTGATGGGAGTTCCAAGAGGGAACGGGCGTCAGAGATATTGGTTGATTGATTGAAACACCAGCAAAGTATTTGATCAACTTTGAAGGTTGTTTCACTCTGTAGATTAACAGTCCTGGTTGTTCCTTACTTCTCTCAGGATTTTAGCATCATCCTAAATCATATTCAAGTTTGATTCTGTTCTGGGATTTTAGCATCATCCTAAAACATAATTGAGTGTGATTCTGTTCCCTCTAGTTATTTATTTACAAAGATCAGGAATACCAGCAGCTACAGAACCTAGCCATGTGGGAAATCATTAATTATTTGAACCCAGTTTGAAAAGTATCTCTTATATGTCCTCCTTGCCCTTATGAGTGAATATCATGTTCAATGGAGTCCTTAGAAAATAGTTCTGTTGCCATCCTTCTGTTGGAAAAGTTTAAAATACTTTCTGGGAGTTCAATTACTCATAATCAACATATCCACTTTTTTATGCCATCCGTCTGTGGGGAAAAGTTTAAGATACTTCCTGGAAGTTCAAGGACACATAATCAACACATCCATTTTCTCTTAAGGCTACTTCGCACTCTGACCCCAGTTCTGCAAATATAGTTCCCAAAATTGGTGAATGTATGTGTTTGAACCACCCCATGTGAATGTGAAATTTGTTAAAGATGTTAGATAAGTACATGGAACAGGGGTACCTAGTGACAGCACTAGGATCCCGATTCCTCTATCAAGGAATAAAGTATTGAAACTGAAACTGAACTGAAGTACCACGAGTCAGCAAAGGTCAACAGCCGAGCTGGCGGGGCGCGCCAGATTTGAATGTTTGTACAGCAAGAAAAATGGAAATTTTACCAGATTTTTCCTCTTTTCTCTTACTTCTCTTGATATTTCTTGTTAATTGATTAGACTAAAGTATTTTTTTTTATAGACCATGGTCTTAGGGACCCTCCCAAAATTTCCGGGTTCAGTTCTATAAAGGTTAACGCGGAATAGGCCAAAGAGAACGTATGTTATTAGAATTAAGTAGAACACAATTTTTCTAAATGAAATGGAATATAACTCAACCTGGATAGAAGTCACTTATGTGAGCAAAGCGCCCTTTGATTTATGCAACTTCACTGCTAGGCAGATGAGGTGTGCAGGGTGTACCATTAATAAGGCATACGTAATGAGATGCATGGAATTTCTGAAGTGTTTTTGTCACAACTAATATGGTTGCCATTGGTTTTCATCTCTGATATCTATTATTTCGTAAGCATTTCAGAGCTTCACAAATTATTACGTAATGAGAGAATTCAAATCTCAGACAGCCGTCCTTGACATTTTTTGATAGACTGACATGTATGGGGAAATTTAGGCTCTCGCATCAGGTAACAATACATAGGATGCCACCACAAGCATTAATGGCTGTACATTTCACCTCATTGCAGAGTCAGGTGATGTAAGAATTATGATTGTATATGCCCCAGCAACTCTGAGCGGAAAATGAAATACTGTAACATGAAGTCGCCAGCAGCTCATATGAATGGGGTGAGTTATTAGTGGGCCTCTAGTATGATAATCTGTAATATGAATGTAGGAAGTTTCTTTTGTTATTAAAGTATAAAACATCATTAAGTATTTCAGACAAATAATTTACTAGTGGTTGCCTTTGGCCACTAGCTAGGAACTTACTATAAAACCAATAATTTTTTTAAGAAATTTTATTTCAAGAAGTTTTCCTTTTTTAGACGAATTTTTGGGTTAGAAACCACATTGATATACAAACCTGCAGGTACTTTAGAGTAATACTTGTTGATACTATAATGTCATCCTTAAACAAGTTTTGTAACTAGTTTTCTTGTAACTGCATTGAATTGTTCTCTTCCTAAACTTATTAATCTGTTTCTTACACAGGTTTCTTAGATTCTTCGAGGGACAAATGATCATAAAATTTACACAGTAAGCTTTCTTGGTACTATTCTGTCTGAAGTAAAGATGATTCACATTATAGGCCACAGCCGAACCCCGGTATGAATTACCTTGAACTTTTACCAAATCATTAAAAGACCATATGTTAAGTTGAAAAGATGGCATTGAAAGACACACATATATGCAAATGAAACATTCCATTTGCATATTTGAATTATTGAAAGTAAATATTTTAAATCATGATAATCATAAAGATGAAACTGTATATTACTGGGTAAGCTCCACAAGCAACATTTCCCACAATACTATAGCAGCAGATGATCATAACACTCACAAGAGCACCTCGCCAGAATGTTATCAACTGTCACACTTCTTTGCTTTAGTCTTCAAGTGACATCTTTGCTGGCTGTTGAGCCCTTTATAGTTCCCACTGGAGGTGGAGGGTCTGACCGAGGCATTGAAAATTTTGCACATGATGTTACGAAGAGCAATCAAGAGCCACGTGTGGATATTAGCCGGCAACATCCAGAGATAGGTTCCGTAGGGAAACATGAGAAGGAATGGAAAGAAAAAAAGATAAACCACATGTTAGGCAAAGATTTTAAGAATGAAGATGAAATGGAGACTAAAGAAGTTAGGGCGAGAGATCATACAGAAGATGGGAAGAAGGAAAAGAAAGAAGCTGTAGAGACAAAAGATACAGAAGAGAAGATGAAAGAGAGCATAGTGGAGAGATCAAATCCAGATGCTAAAAATGCAAAGCCACCAGGATCACAGACATCAGGTATGCTAAAGATCATTGTTAACATCATGCTTAAGTATACATGTGTTATGAAGGTTTTCATGGAACTTGATGAACTTGCTGTAGCTGAAGAAATGTATACACCTTTAGCTCGTGAATTGCTCATATATTGTTAACCATTTAGGATGGTACTGGGCAGCAGAAACACTTGATGTGACAACCATCCCCATCGTCACTCATCCACCCCGATTGCCTCTCACAAACCCACCCATTGGAGACCTTCATCTTTCACATCAGTACTCGGTAGGTGCATCTTCTCTTTCACTGCTGATTGAAAAAATTTTGACACACAGTCATTCATTTTTAAGTCCATTGATTTTTTTGCTTGATATTGTCTTATGGAGATCACTCAGAAGCAGTCAACAGCATATGGCAAGTTTGTGAGATGGAATTGACCATTAGAATCTCTGCCTCTAAAATTTTGGTAAGTGCAAATTTTAGAACTGTTGTCAACCCAACTGAATTTTGAATGAACGTCAAAGTCTGGCGTCAATTCATTGCATCCCATCTTTGTGTTTCTGCAATTGTTGAGACTGAATTTGATTAGCTGTGCATCTGAATTGTGTTGGAACCATGTTCAGTTTTTTAGTAGGTTATCGATTTTCTCTTTTTCCTCCAACTCCTCATCCTTCTTTTTTTCTCTCACCTTTTTTTGTGGCAGACACTTTGGGTTTACTATTTCCATAGTTGTCATCAGGAGTCACACTTTGAACTTCAACTTAACTTTGGTCATAACTTAAAAATTCTAATTCAGATACTCATTAAATTTTTTTACTGTTGTTTCCAAGTATTTATAAAATTGAAAGCCAGAAGACCTGTAACGTGAGTATGAATTTTGCCTGAATTGTGCTTCTTATAAAAAGGCTTAACTTTGAACTTAACTTTCAACTTAACACTTTGGGGGCCCTGGTGGAGGCACAGGCATCATCCACAAGGTGAATTCGGGGTGCAGTGGCTAGTGGTGACCATTGTAAACCTTTACAGACAATTTTCATTTGTGATATCATTTTTGGTCATTCTTATTTTTTTACATGTTATTGTTTGTAAATGATTGCTTTATGATATCATATGCACTAATACTGATATTATATACATATTTATTTTGTTTAGTAGGGTAGTGTTGTTTATTTTATTAAGCAACACACATAGATGCCAGAAGACGTACTGTAGTATATATAGGACTCACTAGTAATGTATGTAAAGGTATGAAAAAGATATATGTAAAAGCATTATGCAAATACCTACAAGATTCTTTTTAAATCAGAATTTGCTATTCATTCAAATATTATATGATCTGAAGCATTACTCTTAATGCATTTATTATGAAGAAAGCTCAGTGCATGACACTTCATTAGTGAACATGTTCTCATACTCATTAAAAGTTAGAATTTAAGACATAGATCAGTAGTAAGTATTTGATTAAGATTTGATAATCCAAAGTAACTATAGTAGTTTTTAGCCCATGCCTGTGACGACACTTCCTGATAGAAAAAAACTTTCTGTCCTAGGCTGCTCGAAAGGTTAATTTAACCCTTGAGTTCCGAGTGGAGGGGCATCACCTGATACTTGACCTTCATCCCACCAGGTAACTGATCTAATTCCTTGCTCTGTCATGCATAGTAATTGTTCATTTCTCCATCTGACTATGCACCTGTTCTTGTTTCATTCCAACAGGTAATGTTTTTATCTTATTTTTCCATGTTACTAAGGAACTGCTCCTTATTCCATCTCACTAGGTAACAGTTCCTTGTTCCATCTCACCAGATAACAGTTCCTTGGTCCATTACCCAAGGTAGTTAATTATTCATTTATCCATGCCATAAGACAGCTTTTCTTTGTATCGTCCCTTGGGGTAGCTAACTGTTCTCTTCTCTAACCCATCAGAATTATCCCCTCTTCTCTTCCACCATGTAATTATTCTGATTTTTTTTATTTCACCTTACCATTAAACTTCTCTTGCTCTGTCCAACCAGACCATTGTCCCTATTTTCATCCCATCAGGTAACTCTTCCTTGTTTCTTCCCACCAGATAACTGCTCCTGTTCCTTATTTCATCTTACAAAGGAACTGGTCCTTGTCCTGCCCCACCAGGTAACTTTTTCATGTTCTGTCCCACCAGGTAATTGTTCTGTGTTTTATCCCACCTGGAAAATTTTCCTTTTTCCATCCTGCTGTGTAGGTAGAATTTGTTCAGTGTTTCATCCCTGAAGACAACCACCTCAGTTCCTTTTTGCCATTTTAATTAGTAATTGTTGAATGCTCTAACCTACTAAGTAACTGCTTTGTCATCCCTTGAGAACTGCACATCTTATTCCATCTTTCTGAATAAGTGTTCCTTCTTCATCCCAGCATGTAGATTTTCTGTTTCATTTTGATGATTAATTGATTAATCCTGTATCATCTTACATATTACACATACTTTATTTCATCCACCCAGGTAAATGTTCCTTATTTCATTCCATCATATAGCATTGCCTTGTTCTGTCCTCCAAGGTAACTTTTCCTTGTTCCATTTTACTAGGTAACTCTTTTGTCATCCCTAGCCTGTTATTTCTCTTGTCTTACTAAGTAACATTTCCGTGCTCATCTCTAGTTATTCCAATTTTAGCCTACCAAGGTAACTCATTCTTATGAAATCCATCATGTGACATTAAGTAGCTCCATTTCAGTAGGTATCTGTTTCTTATTCCATCTCATTATGTAATTATTCCTTGTTTCATCCCTTCAGGCAACTGTTCCATGTTCCCATCCACCAGATAACATTAACTTATTTCATATCATTAGATAACTGTTTTCCTTGTTTCATCCCATCAGAAAGCTGCTCCTGTTGTACTATCTCCTGAAGTTATTTAAGCAGTCTCCCTTATATGTTTGCCTTTGTTTATTCCAATTTATTACAGTTCCTCATTTAATCCCACTAGGTAACTTTTTTGTTTCATTTTTGTAAATGTACTTAGTTGCATCTCACAGTTAATGGTAATTCTATTTCATTCCAGTAGTTGACTTTTATTGTCCATTTTACCCAGTGCAGTTGTGTTCTTCCAAGTAAGCTCGTGTTCCTTTATCTTGTTTTTGATAAATCTTTTCCCTGTTCCATCTGACGAGGTAACTGTCATCTGGTATATACCCTTTTGTACCAGTGTGTGAAGCAACTCCAAAGAAATCTTAATAGGAATAAGGCTTTTTCTTAGAAAGTTAAGAATTGATGAGTGTTATTTGAATCTTAAGAATTATACCATGTACCGTTGACTTAAAGGTTATAAAGGTTGGGGCTGGGGACCGTTGACTTAAAGGTTATAAAGGTTGGGGCTGGGGGTTCCCAGTTTTGTGAAAGTAGTTCCCACAAAAGATGTAATTAGCTTTGGATGTTTGCAGTGTGTCTGTAAGTGCCTATGACAGGATCTTTCTTTTTATAGCATATTGCTGAATGGAATGCGATAGGAAATATTGATACAAGAGGACATAGTATTGTTGATATACTTAGGAAGGATGAATTAGATGTGTTTGGTATGTGCAGCACTAAGTTGGGGGAAGCAGAACATATGACTAAAGTGAAGGGAGATGTGTGAGATCAGATGTGTTGTATGATACAGATGGCCATGCAAAGGAATGAATGGGTATTTCTTATGAAAGATGAGTGGTTTAAAGAGAAATTTAAAGGCTCTTTTATAAGCTTTAGGGTATTAGTTATGAAAAGCAAAAATTAAGAGATACTTGTAATGCTGTGGAAACCTCTGCTTAATTTAGCACACTGGATTTAAGTTGAGGATATGTGCATTTAGGCTGAGACTGTATGCACTTGATTGCTAGATAGATAATGATAATAATAATAATTTTGGTGAAGGTATAATGGCTGTGATAAGTAGTTATACATGATGCTAATATTGTATGGGGAGTAAGGGGTTGTGGTTGTAATGGATGTGTGTACAGAATACTTTTTTTTTCTTTTTTTTTCTCTTTTTTTCTCTCTCTTTTTTAGGTTCCAGCCAATGACAGAAGTCCACATCAATGCTAGGCCTTAATGGAAATATAAAAGGTTAATGAAAGGGAAAATGAAGAGACAAGGGAAAGTGTTTACGAATTTTGGAGGAAGTGAAAAACTTGTCTTTTAAAATGTGCCTGGTTATAGCTATTGGGAAAGACATAAGAGGGTAGAGAGTTCCAGAGCTTTGAGGTGTAGGGAAAGAAAGAGTTTTCAAAATGGCCCACCCTTGAGTTACCAACAGCCACACAATAATCATGTGACACAGCAGCTTGCCAAGTATTGTGTGGTCTAGCTAGTGGTGGGGGCATACAAGCAGCCAGCTATTGGGAGCAAAAACCAAAGTAATACCCATGGAAAGAGGGAAAGGGAACCAACATTGCGACGTAAGGCAAGCGATATTAATGAAGGGTGTTGATTGTGATGGTTAGTGTTACAAAGTAGTGGTAATGGTGAGGAGTACAGTAGTGGTAGTGACACTGACTGGGTATGATAAAGTGGAGTGGCAGGGATTAGTAGTGGTGAAGTTGATGGTGAAAGGTACTACTGTAGCACTGGTAGTGCTAGAGTAGTAATAACAAATAGTGGGTGAAGGTAGTGGTAATGACAGGTTGTAATAGTGGGGTAATGGTAGTGACTGTTGTTGGCTAAGAACACTTGCAGTAATGGATAGTAGTAGTAGCAGTGACTGTTAGTGGTAGTAACTGGTAATGTTGAAAGTAATGGGATTTACTAGTATTGTTGAAGGACAATGGTGATGAAGTATTTAGAGAAAGGTAGGAGTAATAATAGTAATGGTGAAGGGTAGTGACAATGGGGGTTAGTGGTTCTCTCGTGGTGGTAAATAGTATCACTGACTGGTAATGGTAAAGGGTAGGGATACTGACTAGTAGTAGTATTGGTAAATAGTAATGGCAGTGATTGGTCGTGATAGAAACGTGATAATGATTGTTAGTGATAAAGAGCAGTGATAGTGAGTGGTAGAGATGAGTAGTGGTGGAGTTTTGATAGTGACATTTTGTAGTGGTGGAGTTTTGATAGTGACATGTTGTAGTGAAGGATTGTAATAGTAGTGACTGGTGTGCTATAAGGTAGTCATATTAAGGAATAATAGTGTTGCATTGGTAATCCAATAAATAGATCAATTAGTGGATAATTATTTTCCCTTTCACAGGGACCTTCTGGGTGCTACCTACAAAGAACCAGTATTAGGGACCATCAGGGTGAGTTATCTGCCATGTTTTTGTACTCTAACATTACTTATACATTTTGCTGCAGTATTTACATGTGCATTGTTGTAAATAGCACTGATCTGTGATGTTCATTATACATTTACTTGTAAGTATAAATCAATATGCCATTATCTTTTTAACAGTTGTGTATCAGCCATTCTCCTTTTACACTACATTGAGAATTGAGCAGCAAACAGAAAGAGTAAGTGCTAGTTTTGAAGGATTTTCAGTGTATTGATGGATAATGATTAAGTGCCTAAGGATTGGTTGAATGCATGTATAGTTCCTTTGTTTAAAGGCAAGGGGGAACTAGAGAGGTATAATTTTGTTGAGTGTACCTGATGAGGTGCATGAACAGCACATCAGATTGGGGCGGAACAGCATGGTTTCGGGAGTGATAGAGGATGTGTGGATCAGGTGTTTGCTTTGAAGAATGTGTGTAAAAAATACTTTGAGAAACAAAAGGATATGTTTGTGGCATTTATGGATCTCGAAAAAGCTTATGATAGGGTTGATAGAGATGCCTTGTGGAAGGTTTTACAAATATTTGGTGTGGGAGGAAAGCTACTAGTAGCAGTGACGAGTTTTATCAAGAGTGTAAGGCATGTGTACAAGTAGGTATAGAGGAAGGTGGGTCTGCAACAGGGGTGTGTGATGTAACCATAGCTCTTCAGTTTGGTTATGGATGTGGTGGTGAGGGAGGGTCATGTAAAGGTCTTGGAGAGAGGGACGGGTATGCAATTTGTAGGGGATGAAAGGGGCC
>JAUTYZ010113148.1:0-11444 GCA_032273725.1 Panulirus interruptus | reverse complement strand
AAACCTTACGTTCATCTCTTGCTTTTATACCACATAACTAGGTGGCCATCAAGCACTTACATTAATACAGTATTACAGTAATAAAGATTATTCCATAAACTATACATGAAAGTTTCTAAACACTTATTGTTTTTTCAAACCTGTATAAATGAACTCTCTAAATTTTTTTGATGAAGCCTGGATAAAGTAATTCTGTATGCTAGATGCAGAAGACAAGAAGTGACATCTTTCAGTGGGCAGAGTCAATATGGCAGTGATCTATTTACACTGGATATCAACTGTTAACTACCAGTTGTAGTTTTGCTCAAGGTAGGACCCCTATACTATGTTTAGGGCAAATATCTCATATAATGTGTTGTTGACATGCATCCCGGAGGAACAGAGTGCCTGTACTATCTTAGACTTGCTGTCAGGCTCAGAAAACTAATGCATGAAATGTTTGTTCATTCAGTGGCAAAGGCCTATCTGAAGGATTGTGCCACGAGTGTGGCCCTGGTGTTGCCAGCCAGTTGAGGACCTACTTGCAGCAGCTGGTGAGGACCTACTTACAGCAGCTGCAGCTGGTGCATCCTCACAAGGTTATTCATTTGCAACAGGCTGCGACGTGCATTCAAACTTGGGGGAGAAATAAAAGTGGTAAAATAAATAGAAGTCAAGATGCAGGCAGTAAAGTTCTCACCTACTAAGGGAGGGAAAAGCTATAAATGAAAATCATGGCTAAAAAGACAGTAACAAATATCATACAACAACATCAAGACTTGAGCTGGTTCAGCAGTTTCTTTGCTGCTGAACCTAGGACCCACTTGGCACAGTAACACTCAAGACAAGGAGTGGGAGCAGGCACTCAACTATTAAACATTCAGTCTACCTTAACATTAAAAAATAAATATATAAATAAATAAAATCACCAACACATAAGCACTTTTTTCTAGATGGATGACCTTGATGTTGCCTCATGAACATACAGTATTCACTTCATTCAGTCTAACATTTTACATGTGCTACAATTCTTATGTACTATAAATCTACTGAGTAATAAGGTTATCTACACAATTTCTTAAGTTGAGCAGATAATAGAGAGGAACAATATTTGCTTAATGTCAATCATTTTCTGTTATCTATCAATATTCTATAAGCCTTTCCCTGCCTGAGAGCAGAATATGCAAAACCTCCTCCATACACCATAATCTTTGAAAATTTATACAGTTCCACCATTATGGTATCCCTCTCACATATAAGTATACTTCTTCATTCTACCCAATCCTACTTCATTAGTATAAATGTCTGGACAAAACCATTTGGAAAGAGCTTTGGAACTTCTAAAGATTTCAGCTTTGGTGTTTGGCTCATGAAGCACTTTGTATCTAAAAAGCTTTATGAGTATCACGGCAAAAAAGCCTCATTAAAGTCAAGGGTATGGTGGAAAGAGGAGTGAATACATATTTAAGAAGGGTATAATGAAAAAAGAAGCTGTAAATATATACTAAAGAAATGTCAAGATTAAAATGAATGAAGGAGACTTGGCACAAGCCATTCTGCTATACAGAAGGAAAAAGTCTTTAAGATATTAACCATTTTGACTGGCTTAACAAGGACATAGAAAAATTCTCTGCAGTGTAATGAACTACCCCTATATGATAAGGCCTTGATGACTGCTGACCCTTCAGTTCCTGCAATATTAAGTCATTGTCACACTTAACTACTCTCTCACTAATCATATCTTTTGAATGCTGATCATCATGTAACAATATCATTCCTTTTAACCCTACAATCAATTTTACAGGTTCACTCTGTAATTTTTCATTACCCTAATATCACAGTATTACATTAGTTGCAACAAAACCCTTTAATTTTAGGCAAATGTCAAGTAACAGATTTAAATATCATGTCTATGTATCTATAATCATTAACTTTGTTTGCATTTATATGGGATGGTTCAAGTGCATACAGCCTCTCATCATGTCTTATCTCTCTGATACATCCATAACTTAAACCTTGTATGTTGAAGAGAATAAAAAGTTCCAAAATATGTTTTTTTAACTGTTAAATCTGCACACTAAGTTTATTTGTCATGTGAGATTTACATCTCCATTCACAACTCCATCCTCATACACAAGATACCTTCACTGCATACAATTAACAATCATTTCCTTGGCATCCTCACCTACATTACTTCTAGCCCTTAAGATTCACTTATTGTATCTTTCCATCTATTCTATGGCCTAACCCCTCTCTAAGCCTTTTAAATTGTATTTGGTATCTTTGTCATCAACCTATCATTAACTTAAACCCTTTCACTGCGTATCTTGGCCAACGAGTTACCTGCCCCATGTGCATAAAAAATCCACCTTTTCCCCATTACGGAATGTCTCTACATCACATATTAGTGGGGAGAAAAAAAAAATTGCAGTATACTTTTCTTTATATTGGTGTGGGACGGTGGTGAGTGTCGGATGTGGGAACCCTGGATGGCAGCACAGATCCTCCTTATCTATGTAAGTATATGATGATTATGGTTTTTATTTGGTTTGATTTTGTTCTACATATACCTATATACTTTACAAACTTTATGGTTTTTCCCCAGGCAAATTTCACACATTCCACACATATCATTTACATCTTATAAATTTTACATAACTTTCATATTCCATATGCATTACTTACATATTTACATATCAGTTACACAGACAGAGCATTATCTATATGAATAAATAAAAAAAAAAATATTTTCATGAAAATATGAACAATAATGTAAGTGACATTTTTTTTTACTACAAAACTGTCAACAGCAGATGCTGCATAAATCTGCCTTCCCACAATGACTTAGGTACACATTCTTTGATCATTTACAGGTAGGTGACTATGATGCGTGATATATTATATACTTAGTTGTTAGGTTGCTAGTGACATCTATGGATATGTTATGAAATCATAAAATGAACAGCAAAACACCAAAGCCACTATTGTGGCTGAGAGCACTCTAAATGTAATTTCTGGCTATCATATGTTTCACATACTAATCACAAAACAGGAACAATATAAAGATGATTATTTCACCCTTTATCATTTAATGTTCCATCATCTATGACAACCCCTACTTTCTTTATGAAATCTGTTATCTGCCTCTATTACGTTTCAAAACACAATAAATTCTTATGTTCATCTTGCCAAATCAGTTCTTACTCTTCTTAATCTTTTCTGGCCATGTTAATAATTAACCCAGTTTCTTACACCTGCAAAACATGGATGTGTAAATTTTTCTTTCACATTTCACTTCTTTATACATGCAATATAATCTCTTTATCCATTCTGATTTTTGGTGCAGTATCTTTATTCCACAGTCTAAGAATATACTGCATAAAGATATTCATGTATCCTTCTTTAGTTTCCTTTAACTTATCCCATGTTCACATATTGTATGGTCTACTTCATATGTTTTATCATATATCCCTGATCTCACTCTTAATCACCCAAATCAACTCACAAGTACAATCTAATTTTATTTCATAATATCTTTGTTCACAACCTAATATCTAAAAAACTTAATCCATTCCACATCTTTAGATGAAACTTTTTCATAATATTCTACCACCTTAGCCTAATGTTTTCTCTACTATTTGCTAAACCATTCTCAGCCCTATGATGCATCACAAAACATTTCTTTTACTCAATGAACTCATTGTTCAACTTTACTTCCAGGCATCAATTCCTTTACTCAAAGAACTCAGTGTTCAACTTTACTTCTATTCTAGGTCATCATTTCTTTTTCTCAATGAACTCAGTGTTCAATTTTACTTCCAGGCATAAATTCCTTTACTCAAAAAACTCAGTGTTCAACTTCACTTCTAGGTCATCATTTCTTTTTCACAATGAACTCAGTGTTCAATTTTACTTCCAGGTCGTCAATCACCCTTTGATTCATATCACTTACATACACTCCTCTAGAGGAATCATATTATCCGTAATCAATGTTTATCTGGTGGCAGGTACAAACAGAGAGAGATTAAGAAAATCTGATATCATTAAAGGAGGATATGAAAGGAAGAGAAAGGATGGGAAAGTAGCATGGAAATAGTGCAGCTATCTAAAAATGACATGTTCCTTCTTGCATCTCTCTCAATTTTAAAATGACTATGGGAAGCCTTTATCTAGATAAGGATTGCTAGGATCCTAAAAGATGTTGAAGCCTTTTCCTTTCCTCTGCCTCTGTGAGTTGTTCATAATTACTGCTATTAAACTTTATATGTAAGCATTCATGCATGACACTTATCTTTATTTTGTTTCCAAATATGAGTTCATCCTTAGTTTAACAAGTCTTCTTCAAGTAAGAAGTGGAACATGAAAACAACTTTGAAAATCATCAATTAAAACCAATATATGCATGCAAAATGACAAGAAAGTATTACCTGGACTTTGCAATAGCTCTCTTCAGCTCTTTCTGAAGAGCTTTGACCCTGGTCTCAGCCTCATGGTAGAGCGCTGATGTGCGACGGTGTTCAGCTGCACTCTCTATTTTCTCACGCTCAGCATCATTCACCTAAACATAAGATAACTGAGCCACTGTCAAAAAAGTATTGAGCTTTATGGAAGACTGAGGGATATGGTCAAATAATACAAGAGAAAACAGGTACATATGAAAGATCTGTATGTGAGGAGAGGAATGCAACTCCAAGATGTGGCCAAACCATGTATAAGGATAACGATGCAGAGGGAAGGTGCAGCCAAACTGTGTCCTGGGAGGGTAATGTTTGCTGTTAAAATATGAGTGAAGATAGGAATGCACAATAAATGTGATTAGAGGAATGCTAGTGCAGGTTGTGGTCAATCACTGTGAAGAAATAGAAATGATAATGGTGGATGAGCCGGTGTCCAAACTATTTGTGAGGAGAGGAAAAACAGTTGTGAGCATGGCAAAACTCTGGGGGAAAAGAGGGAAGCAACACCAAGACTCCTTTTATGGAGCTCATGCAGCTCTGAAGCTTCACTCTAAACCGAAACAATAAAATAATGAACTCCTTTGGAGCAAAAAGGTGCTTGAAGAGACTGTATTCTTTTCTGTCCACAGATGATGATACATCCTTGCAGATGGTGACTTCTATGTTGCGGTGTAACTGCTCATGGATGGAGTCCAAAAATATAAATTTTATTTTCATGAGGCTTCTGTAGTGCTCAGGAAGCCAGCCATGTCCACTAGTTGGGACCATAGGTCATATGCTGGGAGTGCAATACTATACCATACCATACCATATTAGACATGCTTGCAGCCTTATGTAGCTTCCTCCCTCATAACTTTGCCACACACTAAGAATAAATTTTGTAGAGGGAGCTACTGATGAACAATATAATTAAGGTGACTAATCTAACTGCTGAGGCTAGTTGTGCTTCAGCTAGTTAATAAGAGGCCAGCACAGGATTGCATTGCCTTCAGGCTAGCCAGGAGTAATTCACTCAACCTGTTAATTTCTTCAAAGTTTGATAGTCATAACTTCTGTTTTCCTTGTTTTTCTGCATTTTTTCATTTCTTTTCATTGATTTTCCTAGTTCCAATGCTGGTATAGGTTGCAGGTCTTTTAAGTCCAAATCAGTAAATGAAGTCCAGGAATCTTAACACTTTTACAACATCTTTACTATCTAAAATACTCACTTATGCTTGATAAAGTGGGCTGGTTGACAACTAAATCATCACTATCCCTATCTGTCATTTCAAAGGTGCCTTGATTATCATCAAAGACATATTCTCTCAGTATTTCCTCATATGCTTCACTCCTTAGGCCATGCCTCCTCACTCCATGGTGCATTATGATGAAGTGAGGCACTGTGATGATATACCCCATCTGGGTGTAATGCAAATCATTCCTAAGCAATGGCAGCACCTCTTGGAAGGACAATAAGAGCCAGCCTGTCATGGTAAATTTAAAAAAAGATGCTGGAATCTACTGTCATGCATAGCTGATGCTAACGTGGGGGATCAAAAAATGAGTGCTATGTACAGCCAACGAAGACAATCAATGAGTTAACTAAGTGTAAGGAAAAGGTTGCATGAAAACAATTTTGCAAAACTTTGTTCAAGAAGAGAGGTGCAATGTGCAAGCTAAGGTTGAAGCTAAAAGAAAGGAGAAAAGGATACAAATGCTGGGCAAACTTCCATTAGAGGGACTGAAGATGAAGAAGTGGGAGGGCAGAGGAGGAGGGAAAATGGATAGAAGACAGATGGATCTAAATACATGATGTTATGAAGCATTTACCATCAAACCTACCAATTCTTCTACTACTACAGCCAATCATTCAAAAATCTACATATAATGCCTGTACTTTATTACCTAATTCCCCACTCATATTTCATAACTGAGTCATGTATCTTTGCTGAGCTATAAGCTGCTAAAGCCTTGCTACCATCCCTTGTCATACATTTTCACTGTTATTACAGCTGCAACAGTTCTATCAGCAAACTTTCTTCAGGTTCCCAAGTATTTTAGCTTTTGATATCAAAGGTGTAACAATCTATCTATCTTCTTTATAAGCAATGGAAATGTGCCAATCAATCTATATCCTTTATATCCATTACCCATTTTGCCACATGAAAGTATGACTCAAAAATGAACCTTCTATGAATATCTCCCTTAAAAAAACAGGGATTTAATATCATCATATATATTTTCACAAATCTTACCAGCATACTTATATATTTCACCATTCCATTCATTTTCATATCTTCATATTATGTGTGTATACACCTCCAAGTCACTCTTTACTATTGGTGTTATTGGACTCCGTCTACTCTTGGTTACACTGCAAGTGAGAAGTCACCAGTGAGGCTGTACAGTACAGTCTCGTCAAAGAACTTCTCACTTCAAAGGAGTCTACATTCACCTGCTACTAGAAGTAGTGCTGCCTTGGGCTGCAGGAGCCTTTAAAAAGGTCTTGGGGTAACATCAGGACTTTTTCATGAAGTAATTATCTATCTATCTATATCTCTGATGCCCATTCTCTCCAGGAACCCCCATCAAAGGGGTGGCCACGGCAAAAGAGTCTCCACTTATCCCAATCCTTACATGCTTGTCTCGCATACATTTATAAACAAAATAATAACACTTTACTATTCCTTATCTGCATATGCTCATGCTACTGCTATACTCCTTCATTTTACTTTTGTCAAAAACTTACATCCTAAAGACATATCTCCTGTACTTCTTCCTTCCTCATATTTAGAAGACACTCAGAGGAAAAAACATAAACACATGTGTAACTGATCAGGCATGATGTAAGATGGAATAGGAAACAGCATCCCCTCAGTCATCACACCTTGGATGTGGCATGATTGAGCATCTCTTGCCAGGTCTGGTCAAAGGTGCAGCCTTTTTGCATGAGGCCCTCTTCAGCCAGGAACACCATCTCTCGAGCAGCAGCATGCTGGCTCATGGCACGCTCATAGCGAACAGCAGCTGCCTGGGTCTCCCTAAGAGCCTGTGGCCATGTTATAAAGACAGAACATATATTAACACCATGAGATACTAAATGCTTCACATTTCAACAATCTGCAGTTAGAGATGCCTTTAACCTCAACAAATGTCCTGGTAAGCACAGAAGTGCCCTTCCAACACTGTCTTAAACACCACCATATACATATGTAGTGAACTCCAGGTGGATGTGGGTAAATATGAAAGTGGATTATGAAAGAGAGGTGATTATTAGTGCTTATGCAACTGGCCATGAGAAGAAAAATCATGTGAGGCAAATGTTTTGGGAGCAACTGAGTGCATATGTCTGCAGTTTTGATGCAAGAGACTGGGTATTAGTGATGGGTGATTTAAATGCTGAGAAATGTGACAGTTGAGGATATAACTGGGTGTCATGGGATATTCAGGAAGGTGAATGGAAATGGTTAACAGCTTGTAGAGTTGTGAGCTGAAAAAGGGCTGGTGACTGGGAATACCTGGTTTAAAAATTGGGACTTACACAAGCATACTGTAAGTATATGAAGAGAAAAGATGGTCAGTGGGCATTACTGGATTACACACTAACTGATAAGCGTGCAAAAGGGAGACTTTAGATGTGAATGTACCGAGAGGGGCTGCTTGTGGGATGTCTGATCATAACCTGGTGGAGGAGAGAGTGAAAATTTCTAGAGGTTTTCAGAAAAAAATGAAATATGGGTGACGAGAGTTGTGAGTGTAAACAAGCTTGGAAAAGAGACTTGTGTGAAGAAATACTTGGAGAGAGTGAGTGTTGAATGGCAAAAGGTCTGAGTAAACAAAGCTAAGGGAGTGGGTGACAAATGTGAGATATTTACGGAAGCAGTTCTGACACATGCGAGAGAAGCATGTTGCACATGTAAGGTGGAAGGTGGGCATGTGAGAAAGGGTAGTGAGTGGTGGGATGACAAAGTTGCTTGTGAAAGAGATAAGAAAAGTATATGGGCAGTGCTTACAGGGAAGGAGTCCAAAGGATAGGGAGATGTATGAGACAGTGGCAGGAGGTAAAGAGGAAGGTGCAGAGGCTAAAAAAGAGGGAAAATGAGAGTGGGGGTGAGTGAGTATCAGTAAACCTCACGGAGAATAAGATGTTTTGGAAGGAGGTTAATAGTGTGAGGAAAAAAAAGGGAACAAATGGGAACAATAGTGATGAGGGCAAATGGGAGAGTGATAACAGGGAGTGATGAGGTGAGGAGGAGATGGAGTGAGCACTATGAAGGAATGTTGAATGTGCATGATTATAGGGTGGCAGAGGTAGGGTGTAAAATGGTTTGGTGTAATGAAGAGAGGTGATAAGAGCCTTGTATAGATGAAATGTGGAAAGGTGGCTGAATTTCTTATGGAATGGGGTGATACCATAATGAGGGTTTAATGAAAATAAGTAATAAATATACATATAATAAAATATGTTGTTTGAATAACTACAAATCTTATAATAAATCATATTCTAATGGTAAAAAAAGAGTAGAGAGTAAAGACAAAGATGTGGTCCACTAACAAAAAAAAGATCTTTCAGAGTACCTGTTTGGCATGGATACGGGCCTCATAATATGGGCGAGACTGTTCCACACATTTCCCTAACCGTTTAGCTAGAAGGTCAATGCGGTGGGTGGAATCAGCAAGAAGTTGCCGAAACAACATACGAGCCTCCTGAAACGTAAAAGACAGTTAGTAAGTTCATGAGTTGCAAGCTAACTAACTAATGAGTATTTCTAAAATCTGAAATAAAATCATTCCTGCTTTCATATACATTAGTATGTGGTGTGTCCATGAGCATTCCCCCATTTTACCTTTGACCAAAGTAAAACACGTCAGCAAATGCTCATTCACAAGACTCAATGACCAAAAAGCAATCTATTCAGGTCTAAGACATATGGCACCGAGGTGAGGTGCGGCCTAACAACCTCTCATCCACATTCATTCTCTGACTGCTGACAACTCAAGCCTTGGGCCTGTTCTTGTCTGGATCACAGTAATGAATATCTAAAATAGGAAAAATAACGGGAAGAAAAGAAAATTAAATGTATGCTCAAAGTGTTCTGCATTTGGTAGAAATGTTTGTTCATCCTGTAAATATCCATTTCTCATCTACAGACAAAGCTCTACAAACACCCAAAAGCATACCCTCATGAATTAATATGGACTATGAAAAACCTAGGAAAAGTTAAAAAAAGGACCTAACACTGCTAATGCAGTGTCAGGGTGTTTTGGTTTGCTATAGGTTATGGGAGGTAAAGTATGAAGAAATTGAAGATGTTTTTACATTTAAAATACCTTATATGAAAGAAAGAGATGAACCATTTGTTACTTAAAAATATTTTTATGTATGGAAAAAAAAACTGACCCAAGCAAAAACAAAGAGATCATGGTTTATTGGTTTGGTCACAGAGCAAGGAATGAACTGGCTTAATTCTTTTGAATCTAATGCAGATTTATACTAATGACTCAAGCCTTCATATACAAGAGAAATAGCCATTAGGGGCAGGTGGCAGATTTACCCTGATTATAAATGGGATAATGTCTCAATACAAATTCTGTTCCACAGAAAGGCTCTCATCACAGTAGAAAGAGAGAAAAAAAATCATCCCTTCTCAGAATGCCAACACAAATTCACAATATCAAATCATACTTACATCAAGATCAACTTCTAACTTATTAATGGTGTCAGTTGATGTATTGAGTCGTTCCAGCTCAACCTGTAAATCATAAGATAAACTTACAACAATACAATTATGTATTACGAAGCTAGGGTTGAGCAACATATTGCAAGATATTATTGCATTACCAAATGGGACCTTTATGGAGACACAAGCTCTGCAATAGTACTTACCATTATTGACATCATCACATTTTGTATTATAAAAGTCAAGGCACTTGTTTAGACAACTATATAGTATGAAGCATCAAAATCGCACACAACCGTTATACCATAATAATTCATTGGTATGGTGCTGCAAGTTTTTTCTTTACATTGCAAGAGGAATGTTACATAAGGACACATTTTATGCTAAAGCGGAATACAAAGACAACGGTTGCATCGCTCGCAGGTGGTCAAACAACGTCATTCCTTGACATCAATACAACAGTGTGGAGCCTGTGTTTATCATCCTTAACCTCTGCAGTGACAGGTATGTCTTGTGCTCCACAGCAGCCTGGAGTCAGCCTGCTGATACGCTTCTGTTCTTCCTTACCATCCTTCAGTGAGTGATGCACCAGAGGACACTCCTCACACTTCGGCAAATTGAATATTTCTAATGTGCTTCAAATATGCACTTGGTTGAAAGTAATAACTGAGGTGAACTTTACAGAACAAAGCCTGAGACAGAGAGCAGTGGTTAGAGCTCCTATCACATATATCTAATGAGTCACAGTCTTCACAGTCTATGTTTATAATCATAAGCCACCAATCATTCATTTCTGAAGTGCCCTCTTATCATTTAAGACAGGGGAAATGGTGCCATTGTTAGATCACACAAACCCATTCCTAGTATGACAGAACCCAAAAACATGTCAAAATTAGCCAAAATTGGCTGAAATAAGCTGAAGTGTACCCAAACAAAACAGTGAATGCCAAATTGTCCAAATTATGTTTATGTGTACTGGTAAAGCAATCTTTGATATAAAAAAGGAAAAGCTGTGCTATCTATCTATCTAAATAGACAGAATGATAGCCCAGCTTTTCTTTTTTATATCAAAGACTGTTCTATCGGCTCACATGAACACAATTTGGGCAATATGGATGGCATTCACTGTTTTGTTTGGGTTCATTTCAGCTTATTTCAGCCAATTTTGGCTAATTCTAGCATATTTTGGGGTTCTGTCATACCAATTTATTGAACTTTTCCCTTTTTGATCATACTGGCTATAAGCCCGCAGTCACATGAATCATGAAAGAAAAACCGAATTCAGATCTTTTTTTTATTTTAGCTGAGACGGCACGGGAAGCTGAGGCCCTAATCAAGGCCATCCCAT
>JAUTYZ010112705.1:0-11446 GCA_032273725.1 Panulirus interruptus | reverse complement strand
AGAAAGTCCTTAATAAAACTGTACTCCTTTCTGCTCATTTACAATGATACAGCCTTGTTGCAAAGGCTCTCTTAATTGTGGCATCATGACAAGAAGGCTGAGTCCAGGTACATCAGTTATTTGTTTTACAGTGTCTGACAAATCCTATCAATTATTCTCTTGAGGTAACAAAGAAGAAAGACTTAAACATTTTTGACTGTACTCATGAAGTAATGAGAAAAAAGACCATTTAGGTTAAAACATATCATTATTGTATCTATGATTAATCAGAATGCCTGGTTTTAAACAGTCTTATAAATATACTCATAAAGTAAATAAATTTAATTTGAAATGTCTAGAAAAATGTCATTATAAATCACTAAGGATATACAAATAGATATTTTCAATCACTTATACAATCATATAGATTTTTACTTGGAAAATCTTAAAACTAAGTTCATCATCAATAAATATAGATTAACTCCCAGAGTCCTTAAGGTATAACATTAAAATACCAAATTTAAAGCAATGCCTTGTTATGCTATATAATGTGGGCTATACATTTATGATAGTTTGGTGTATCTTATTCAAAATCCCCTCAACAATATGCCCATCCCTATTTCACTTATAAATTCCTTTTGCACAACAACTCACTTAATTGTTACTGGTATAGTGCTAATACTTCGTATGTGCTATATACGATATCTGTGTGGTTTTCAAAGTAAAGGAGGATTATGCAATTAACTCTTTCAGGATATCCATATATACCTGAATGGTGTGTAACCCATTAAAAAAATTGGTTATATAAAACTTGATGCAACTTACATCAACCCCTATGGGAGAGTGGGTTTACATCTCATTTGATGAGCAATGTCCTAAGATACCTTCCCCCTTCTGTGATATATGAAAAGTTTTACCGTACTTCATTCCTTTGGTCTAAAATGTTATATAGCATGGGTGGTAAAATGATACTTGACTTCATCAATGAGAAAGTGAGATAAAACATCAACAGATATCCAAGTTTCCAGCACTGTGAATGCACAGGACAAGCCACTTGTCTAGTTTACATGTACAGAGTGGCCCTAAATAACATCATTCTCATTAAAACATTTTTGCTATAATGTCCTCTATTGATAAGGGAATGTACATTTGTTCTAAGTTGCTCAAGTTGTGAAGTTGCAATGTCCGATTTTAAATTGGGCACCAAATGAACTATTTCGTGCAGCACCACCGTCAAATCTCCTTATGCCACTAATGAGATGGTGTAGAGTACATTTTCAGCTACATTGTAATTTATGACTATAATGCCCTAAACATGAATCAAAAATACTCAACAGGGGACAAGAGGGAGCCTTCAAGTAAAAGATATTGAAAAAACATTACACTTAAGAGAGATTAAATGTCTTGAACCATTTAGATGCTAGTGAATGAGCACTGGACATTGGAAGAGCACTTGGCTTATTTTCCATGACCATAAGAACAATATGTGGTAATGGCAACAAGGTTAGAGCAAGCATACAGACTGTGACATCGTAAATTTTTTGAGATTAAACCGAAGAAAGCAAGAGAAGTCAAAAGAGTCTACACATCCAGCTCTATCAATAAGTTCACTTACAATTTTACCTACACATGATCCTACCTGTTCCTCTGCCTAACTCCACCACTTGCTCCTCCACCTCAACCTACTTTTATAAGAAAGTTTCACAGCCTATATATCCAGAAATGCTCTTGCTAATTAAATTGTCCTTTATGTCAAATAACATTTACATATGTACATGAACTATATATCACCTTGTTTTCTTTCATTATAAAAAATATTCTTGACTTTGGTCTCAAAGAACATAACTTGCCTTTATATATGGGTTCCTATGGGTTGAATTCATGCAATTTTGCTTGGAGTTACACTTTCCAGGAATGTAATCACATTGTCAACCAGGGCTGACCTGTATCTAAAAGCTTCACACTACCAGCATTTTCATGATCTGTAATTTGTAGATCAAATGGTAAGCTACCACATTCACTACTTCTTAAAGTCATCACATGTGGTGCTGCCACTTCCCATATCTCTGACATTTCCTACATCCATTGTTCCTGTGTAGCTGATAGCAGTTGTCTGTATGCATCTTGATGAATTTACTTCAGTGCAATGCAGTCTATTTCTCTATCATATCTACTGTTCATGACAGTTATAGTGGATGTGAATGAATGAGGCTGTTCTTTGTCTCTTCCTGGTGCTACCTCACCATGAGGGTAATTGCAAACAAGTATATGTGAAAAAAAATTCCACTGGTAAATGCCCAGCTTCATCACCTGCTGAACTTTAAAAATTCAGTCTCCACTGCACAACAATAATCCACACCTATCCACCATTCCCATGTACCTATCAGGAAGGAGATTCACTGTAGCAATTTCAGAGGGTATGCAATTTTTTGTCTGTACAGTTATCATGTATCTGGTTACTCAACTCAGGACCATATAGATGAATAATCTAACAATATATATTTCTAAGACATCAATATGATTTTATTAGAATAATATATTTACCCTGCAGAGTTATCAATATCAGAGTATCAACTCTATGTTTGGTTAGAGGGTGCATTATTATAATTATTATGAGTGGTATGTTAGCCATGTAACATTTGTTCACTATTAATACACTGGATTTCATTGTGGACCTCCTGGTCAGTATTGTCTGATCCAAAACACCATGTACCTGGCAGATTTTGTCCCTGATCATACTGGATAAGTATGGTCATGAATTATGAAGCTGAAAATTCCTAAAGTATAATGTAACACACCCCTCATATCATTATACTCCTTCCATATGATTTAAAAGAAAATGCATGATAATATATGAGAATCTATCTATTAAAAAATGCTGGGAAACATCTATGGAAAGCATGGAAACTTAAAACATTCTTTTGAATACCATTTTTGATGTTTCACACCAACATATTATGTTATACTGTTTCAACTGATGCATAAATTCAAAATTGGTTCTAGTGATATAAATGATAAAAATTACATTATAATAAAGAATAAGGGATTGTTGGTACTGTTACAAAACACCTAAAAAATCATAGCCAATGCCTGCACTTCCCACTTGACCCATCGACCTCTTACTATAGCTACTGCTCACATTCCCTATTTAACACATTAACCTTCTAATACAGCCAGTGTTCATACTTCCCATTTGCTCCATCAACCTGTTACCACAGCTGCTGTTTGCACTTCCCACTTGACCTAACACCTTTTACTACAGTCACTGCTTGCACTTCTCACTTGACCTACCAACTTTATACTGCAGCATCTTGTACTACAGCTGCTCATGAGCTAAACCTATCAACCTTGTCCTAAAGCTACTGCTTGCACTCGTTTTGGTACATCAGTCTTATACTGTACTTCAAATACTGCTTGTAATCCTTACATGACCCATCAACCTTGTACAACCGGCACTGCTCACACTCCCTGCTTGACCCATCAACCTTGCACCACAAACATTGCTTGCACTTCCGACAACCTACAAACTTTGTACTGCAGCATCTTTTACTACAGCTACTTCCCAAATAAACCCATAAAACTGGTCCTAAAGCCAGTGCTTGCATGCTTTTCTTGGATCATCAGTCTTGTACTGTACTTCAAATAGTGTTTGCATGACTGCATCAACCTTAAACTACAGGCACTGCTCACACTTCCTGCTTGACCCATTAACATTGTACCACAGCCATTGCTTGCACTCTCCACTTGATCCATTATTCATATATCAAAACTACTGCTCACAATTCCAGCTTGATCCATTAACTTTGTACTGAACTAAACAGCTTGGTCCATTAACTTTGTACTGAACTAAAGCCACTGCTCACACCTCTCACTTGGGCTATCAACCCTCTATGCTCTCCCTCCTTGACCCTTCTGCCTTTTAGACTGAAGCTTTACTTTCTCTATCTATACAGAGGTAAAGGTGAGTCTAATAAGTTGAAAATCTGAATCAAAGTTATAACATCTACGAGGGTATTTTTGGCTGTTTATCAATAAATACTATCACTATGATCACAAGTACAATATTAAGCTTAGTTACTACCACCTATTTTAACAAATTTTATTTCATAAAGGCCATTTCTCCATAAAGGGTGAACAAAGTGGTAAAGACATACCTGAAAATTTCATGAAACAATTCTTTATTAATACAGTTTATTTACAGGAAGACGACCCCAAATCTGGCACCCCAAATCCAAAAACAGGCTCTTCTGGGCTTAAGGTCTAGAGGAAAAACAATATAAAATAAAATCAGTAACTATTAAACTGCAAAAAAAAGTTTTGTTCAATCTTAGCAAGCAGCACTATGTTGAATCAATGTTAAAGGGTCAGGAATCAAGGACAAACTGATATTGAAAACATACAGGGTTTGCCAGTTGTTTCAATGCTGGCTGCACAAAGTTGATACAACACTGTGTCTACAACAATGATATAACATTGTTTCAACAATTCATGACTTTTTTCAGTACAATGTTGATATGACAGTGTGTACAACATTGATATGACTATGTATCAGTGTTGTTCAGTACATCAATGTTGTATTAATGTCATATCAATGGTATATGCCAATTTATTGAATCAGTTTGCAAATTCAATGTACATTATACTTAACAGCTAATGTGAAGAAGATTTAACCTACACCCCTTGCATTATAAGCAGAAACACCAACAACATTTTAGTGAGTAAATTACGGCCTTTTTGTATGTATTTGATACTTTATTTATAATTTATGTACATGCCAGGCCAAATGACCCAAAAATAGGAAAACTCTGAAATAAGGCATGGCTCAGGCACCAAATATGCCAGATTTGGGGCTGACCACCTGTCCTTCTCAAATAAGTTCAGTATATACGATCTTTAGCATATTTGCTTTCTATATTTAAAAAGAAAAAAAAACTGTGGACAAGTCTTTACCACCACTGTCCCTTTCTATGAAAAGAGGCTACAAAACTGCACAAACTGCTGCACTACACAGACACTAGGCCAAGGCTTAGGAGTGAGATCTGATCCATGCTGCCTGGCAGGTAGCAGATGTGGGTGAACATATGGAAGAATGTCACTTGCAGATTGTAATTTTAGCTTTTTGGCCACTTCAATCAAAGATCGGTTTAAGTTGATTTATCAAGAGACTGTTTGGAATTTCAAATATCATAGATTTGGCCAAGATATTCGAAATTCAGATCATTTAAGTTTGAAATAGTGAGGTTGTAGTGTATTAACACACTGCTAAATGTAAGTTCTAGTGACTTTTATTTTAGTGATATTTTGGAATACTAGACTAATATCCTGACAACAAATCTATAGACATGAATAAAAAAATCAAAAGTGTGCACAGCACAGGACTGCCTTAAGTATTTTGTAGCTTCCTTGATAACACTTGTATCAAGTCTAGGAGTTTGGAAGTCCTCATCAAGTATATAAGTATACATATGCCCCAACAAAACTGGTTTGTGTGACCATGGGAGAGAATATATCCCTCTGTCTGAGGGTAAGGTGCAAATATGGGGAATCTAGCCCCATGAAAATATATGTTTTCTGAAATAATTCTTTTGGCATCTGGAGTATAAAAGTAATGGAAATAGGTGCAAATATGCAACCTATGTACATGACTGATTTCTGTTTTCACTTCATATTACCTATATATGAGGCAGCAATCTATCAACAATAATTGCAACTGTATCAAAATGACAGGACAATATTTTCATGTGTAATGTGCAGCATAACATATAAAAAATGCATATTGTGAATATTTCATTTTCAACATGTCCTTCATATTAAGTCAACTATCTGTCTATCTATCTATATCTCTGATGCCTGTTCCCACCTGGAACTCCCTCAAGGGGGTGGCCACAGCAATAGAGTCTCCATAACTAGTAAATTCCAGTGCCACTTCTTAGCCTTTAGTGTCTCACCCTTAACAGGCCACTGGCAGAGGGTAACTCTAATGCAGTGTTTGCAGAGGCTCACTTGTAAATGCGATATAGAATTGCCAAAAGACTGTAAAAAAAATATACTATACATCTTTATATATAGACAGTTATGAAAGAACTTATAAGGACCACACTTTTATTCCCTAATATTCCAGGTTTGCCAGAAAGAGATTTTGTTTGAAATACAAATTTTCTTTGAACTTCACCACTGATTCATCGATAGAAAGTTCTCTGCAGCTAATGTACCCTGCAGTATCTCTGTCTCTCACCATATCTAGTATTGGCCTATGTTTGTACAACTAATTTCTCACCCTATTGCACATCATCATCCCCAGAAGTTGCTGTGAGAAGCTTGCAAGCTGCTGTTGATAAGATTATCAACTGGGTAGATATCTGTGGTTTAAACTTCTCTGAACAAAAAGTATAACAATTCATTTTACAAGATAAAAGGTCAGCAGTTCCACTTGTATTACTTGAAAGGCATTCTCAATACATATGAAGAGGAAGCAAAATTTTTGGGCTATTTTTCAGATAACTGACATGGGCACCTCATATCAAAAACCTTACAAGTAAATTGACAGTCGCTAAACTTTTGAAGGCAGTGTCTCACTATTCCAGGGGAATAGATAGGAAAACTATGCTGAGGTTATTTGATTCATTATGTAGATTGAAACTGGACTATCGTTGCCAGATATATTTGTTGGCCACAGATAACATCCTACGAAGGGAAGACGTTGTTCATGATCTTGGTATTAGAATATGCATAGTAGCATTCAGATTCTCTAAAGCTGAAAGTCAGTATGCAGATTTTGGTGATATCCCTATGAATATAAGTCATTAAAAACTTGGCTTATAGTATCTCTATAAACTTAAACATACACATTTAACCCTACATATAATTATGTACCAGTATGTTTTTGCTGCTGAGAGGACTGTAGTATATGATCAATATCCAAAGTCATATAAACCATCTAGCATAAAAAAAATATTAATTAGAGTAATTTAGACTAAAACTCAATTCAAGAAGTAGAGTTCTGCTTGTTTCCTTCTCTAGAAGGTTCCCAAGATCAAACTTTGCAGGGAATCGAGGAAAACAATCACAAGTAATATTGCTTCTGTAATAACTAGAAGTAAATTCCTTCAGCATGACTGGTGGCAGATTTGAGAGAGAAACTGCAGAAGTTGGTTTCTGAGAAAGTGTGTGAAAGGAGGAAGTTGAAAGTAAATGTGAATGAAAGCAAGGTTATGTCATGGTGCAACCTCAAGTCGGAGTCGACCGGCAACACCTTTTTCATCTTACACTATTTTTTGGCTTAACAAACATTCCATATTCATACTTAATATTTCTATTACCAAAATTCATTTACTGTACTTTGCATCTGTATACAATTTAGCCCACAATACTCTGAAATTACTTGAATCATTAAAAAGTCTTCCTTTATTTAGGCATCATTTTACAACTTTATGATGCCAGCAAATCATAAGATTATACTGGTGTCTCCAGATCACTGGTATAACCAAAATATATATAGGGCATAGAAGAGAGCTTTATGGTACCCCACTTATCAGTGAACCAGTCAAATGCTTTCCTGTTTGAAATCATGAGCTGTTTTCAATCTGTCAACCAGTCTATAATCCTTGAGCATGTCTGGTTTCCTATGTCATGGGATATGATACCACCTTTCAATTTTTTCATGTGACACTTTATTGAAAGCATTTTGAAAGTCTGGGTATATAACATATCAGAGTTCTCTAATTTCAGTTATAACTTTAAAATTTCTTAATCCCTTTGCTTTGCTCTGAAACTCCTTCATGGTGCAAATGTAATGATGATAAAATCCTGTTTTGTACACTCGTACCCAATTCTTTCTTTATTCTTTTAAGCAACTATATGCTATTTTTGTTTGTAAGACTTTATGTGAATAAATTATTTAATATCATGATTTCATTCATAGTTTTACATAATAGGAGTTTAATATGTAATTTTTTGTCTGGTGCACGTAAAAAATAAGATTTTCAAACATTATTCTTACAAAAAGTTGCCTTTTCTCTTATGCAAAAATATAAAAAAAAACACTATTCTATGTACTTCTCAAAAGGATATCCTTTTACACTGAAAAATATATATTGCTGCATACCTTGCAGCCCAACATGTTGGATATCCATGCTGAATCTTTCTTCACCATTTTTTGACCATTTACACACTGCCTATTTCATCTTTATCGCCACGGCAAAAGTCTATCCATAACTGGTGAACTCTACTGCCACTTCATAGCCTTTAATTCCTCACCCTTAACAGGCCACCGGCAGTGGGCAACTTTAGCGCTGTGTTTTCAGAGGATCCTACCAAATGTGGTTATTGGCCGCTTCTACCTAATGTTAATGTTTTTAAATCACCTACATATTGGTATTTACATCAATATTAATAAAATTAGACTCTGATGCACTTTTTAAAGCATTTTTATCACTAGATGCTGCACCGTTGTCTTACACACACAATAGCACACCCTACACTGATGGAAGGCCACACCTCTGTTACCTGTCAAACCCAATATGGCTGTGTAATGTGTATTCCAACCTCCCACCATGAATGTTAAAGAGGTAAATGGGTTAACCATAATCTTTTCTATCAAATTGCGATCCATGTTGATTTTCATTTATAAATTTTCATTTTCTATAAATCTAAATTCCAACTCAATTATTGGTTCTAACATTTTACCTAAAACCAAACTGAAGCTAGAAGTTTGACATCTGAGGTGCATTTTCTATCTCTTTTAGTAAACTGTTGTTACATTCACAAGCTTCCAATAATCAAGCAATTTTCCTTCTTGAAATGATTTACTGAATACTGTTGTGATCAGATATTATATTTAGTGACATTCCTTTCCTTACTCTATAAAAAAGGTCATCAGGGCCAGTTGACATATGCATTTTATATGTATTTATTTCTAATCAAATACTATGTAGATATGAATGTCAAGTTGATCAAAATTTTTATTATTTGTCCCTGAGCAAATACTACTTCAAATCATGTTTCATAAGAATGCCATTTCTTATCACTGCTTTTTAAGGTGCCATTAATGTTAGAGAACACGCCTATAGGATCTTTAATAATTTTCTTACTTCTCATATACATGTGATGAATTCTTTAAGGTTCTTCCTCACATTATAATTATCTATGTATTACTCTAATCTTCATCCTATAATCTCTCTCGTACCATATGAAAATTATATGATCCTTTACATGGTGCTTTAAGCTTAATGTTTGAACTTATCTCACTTTAAATTTCCGGTCTGCATTTCTCTTACAACTAATTAAATCTTTCAGTTCTCTGTTCAGCTGGCCTGGCATTTCTTTCTCATCAACTGTCTTTTCCTTTCCAAGAATATCATCTTTCTCAAGAGGATGTATTTTATTTCAAAGTTATACCATATCCTTTCAACTGTAATGACATCAAGCTTGATCTAATTTACATCGCTAACTTCCTAATTCATTTCATCAAAGAGTTACTATAAAAAATTTATATAATTTTCTTTTAAATCAAATTCTAAGTTTAATGTAAATATGATACTGTGGTTGCTGTTTTCTAAACTTTTCACCATCACAAAAGCTAGTTTGGTCCCTACCTGTGGTTTGGAAAATAAATATGTAAACTTTTCACCACCACAAAAGCCAGTTTCCCCTACTTGTGGTTTAGAAAATAAGTACGAGTAAGTTTGTCACCTCATGTAATGCTATGGTTGTTAAAACCTGAAATCATTTCTTTTTTTTTAAACACTTTGTATAAAGCATCATAATTTTTTCATATTTCTTTGGATATCTATATACTACTCCAATAATTATTTTGGCCATCTTATTAATCAATTTGAAATGAAGCAAGTTGTATGTATCATCATCAATTCTTTGTGACCAGGTTATATTTAAACTCTGCCACCTGCCTTATGTAATTTATCCTTATTGAAGACTATATCTTGGTATCACTAAATCTGCTGATAAATATCTGCAGGATTTATGTGTCTGTAACTGCTGTAATACCTGGATTTCCAGATGTAAATAATCTGTTCATTCATTTTACTTTAGAGTTATACTTTTGGTGTCAGTAATGACTACTTTCATGTTACATCACGAATGATAACGATCTTAACATACAATTTTTAAGTTTTAACATTCCTCTGATGTGTTTGCAACTTGTCCAGCCTTCCCTTTGGAAATGATGAGTCTCTCCTAACCTAACCCTGTAGCCTAACCAATTTCCCCTGACCTGACCCCCCCTTCATCTGATGGCTACATTCCCTTGTTCCCTGACTAATGGGTGACTTTCATTTTTGGCTCTAACTAACTGTGCATTCTAGCTTCGTTTTGATGCAACCCATCCCTACTAAACAGGCTTCTATCTCTAATAAAGCTATCTCACAAATCTATATAGTTTATCTCCTTGACCATATAAATACCCTCTACTATACTCTACTACATGTACTCCTTGACCATATAAATACCCTCTACTATACTCTACTACATGTACCTTTAATCCTACGTGAAACTACATATCTTGCTCCATACCTAGGTAGTAGTTCTCCTACCAAAACCTTCCTGTGAGTATCCATAAGCTTCCTGAGAGCCCTAACTTACCCTTTAACTTCTCTGACCTACCTAAAACAACACTGTTCATACCTGCCAGAAAAACTACACTTGCCTCAGAAATGTCCCTGACTGTAACCTGTGCCTTATCCACCATATCCTCTACCCAAGTTCCAACGTATCACAAACTCCTATTCTTCCTTCTTCTATCCTCCCAAGAGAACGGTATGAGAATATAAGGAATATGAGAGTAGAGTAGGATACCATGTTTGATGTGGAAGGCTTAGGTGAGGAAGTATGTGAGTGAAAAGAGGGTATGAAATGGGTTTAAAGGAAAGTATCAAAAAAGGAGGCAAAGAGGGGACTAAAAGGGACATTCTCTTGCACTCTGAAACATGAAATATTACATACAAGTGTATGAATATATATGATGCAAATTTCTGAAAGACTGTACTTTTGCTCAAAACTGTTCATACATTTTAACAGTGCAATGGAAAGATGATTTAAAAGTGAATATAAATCTATTTCAATTTGAGCTTGAAAGCAACTTGGTGCTAAATGGATTTTCAAAGAAAGAGAAACACTTTTTGCAGTCCTAGACACTTTGTGTCAAGCAGCAAAATACCAATACATTTACACACACTATAATATAATAAGATATTCTGGGAATACAAATTAATGTGAAAAACATTCATGTCAAACCAGAAGTCATATAATTTGGTCCATCTTATTATGAGCATCATTTTTATTCTCCAGGTAAGAAAATATCCAACTAGATGAAATAATATTTACAGGTCTATGGCCCACAGTGATATAATAACATATTCTGTAAACACATTAACAACTGCCACCATATATTATACAATAAAATTCATCCTAATAACTCATTTCATTCAATCCTTCCACTTGTCTTAGAAAAGTA
>JAUTYZ010112374.1:0-11449 GCA_032273725.1 Panulirus interruptus | reverse complement strand
GATGATTTTTGGTAAAAAAAAAAGGTATTTCTGTCTCAATTAGAACATACTTTATTGAAAGAGATTTAAACATGAATGGTACTGTATGAAGTAAACTGAGACCTTCAACTCTGAGAAGGTGGGAGAGTCAGCCAACCAGAGACCCTGCGTGCAAAAATGGAGTAAACTCTGTCATAAAAATCTAAGAGGTTTGTTACACATGGCCTCCTTTCTCTGAGGAAGTTTCTCCTTTGCAAATATAAAAGAGGAGAAAGTGTGGTATACTGTTTTTAAGCTGTCATGCACATTCTATATTCAAGAGTAAAAGTGTGGGATAGGCAAATGAATTGCTTGTAGATGACAAAAAGAGATTCTTTTCCTTGTCAAAATCTGGTATTGGTTAGTGTTCTGAGGGAATTTAGCTTGTTTATAGCATTTATGTTGATGTTTGTTCTGTGGGAAGCATATATTCTGCGTGTGTCATATGCGATGCCTAATATGGTCGAAATTTTGTTCAGTGAGAGAAGTTAACCATTCTAGGTGATGGGAGGGTGCAAGTTAGATTCAGGGCTGTCTAGGGTTTGGAGGGTAACAGACGACTTCTATGGTGATGCATCATTCTGTTTTGAGTGAGCTGGTGTTCTAACCCTGTGAAGTCATCTGCATTTGAGAGGACTTTCACACTGTGGTCTGCAGAAGACGATGGAAAGTCACGTAAAAATATAGACTAAAGAGGGTTGAAAAAAAAAACTGCTACTTGGAAAGCTCCGTTGTAGAACTTGAGGATTTTGAAGGTGAAGCCTTTATGAATGATTTTGGCTTTGCTGCCCCCTAGAATTTCTTAATTCTATCCATTAACAAAATCTAAAGCAATTTTTCTCATCTTCTTCATTAACACAACCCTCTCCATCAAATACCAGACACAAACTTAACCTGTAGAGAATCATGCAATGCTTGAAAATTCACTAAATAGCACTGTAACCTCGGTTCATATGGATTCAAAAGCACCTCTAGCAGTTTTTAATGTATAGAAGCTTGAAGAATTATTCTTAAAAATAAAGGTAGTCAGAATAAGTAAATCCACAACACCTATAATATAATCAAAACAAAGGCAGTGAGTACTTCCAGTTTACATTCTAAACTTGCTCAATATCATCAAACTTTCCTGTTTTGAACATCCGTAACACAATAATGCTATCCTGAACTCTGTCCAACAACAGATTGCCCAAGCTAAAGCAATGACTGATCAAATCTCAAGAGCCTGCCTGTAATACCTAAGGGAGATGGTTGTAGTAATCAGTTTAAAACATCACCTCTGATTGGCTGCTTTTGCTTGGTAGAACTTCTGACTGATGCCTGTCTGACTGAATGTCGCCTAAGTTGGTTCCTCACCAAATGAATCTAGTAGCTTGTCACTTGGGAATGACACAGCCACTTTGTTTTCAAAGTTCGCTTTCCAGATTTTTTTGTCTCATTTTAACCACTGACAAACTGTTCAAACATATCCTATCACCTTCATTTCAAACAGAGGAAATGGCACTTTACCAGTAAATTCAGCATTTAAGAGAGTCCTAATTGCAAAAGCTCAATGCACCCAGAATTGCAACAAAGTGATTCCAGTTTCCAAACATTGGGGGGGGGGGATATCTGTTTATGTTAACTATAACCAGAATCTACCTATCTATATAAAATGCTGTACACTTCACCACTTCCACCAACCCTTATTACATTGCATATTTACTATAGTTCTCTATTTCAATGTTTTCAGTACCCCAAAACTTTTCTTCCTCTTGATACCCTTTCAGATGCTTAAAAATGTTTGTGCTATCCACACGCTAAATCATCCTAACCTCTTATTCTCCTAATGCACCCTCCACTTAACAAACTCAACTCAACTCGAACTTAAATTCCAATATGAAATTAGTACACAAAAGGATATCAAACAACCTATGCGGCCCTAGAACTTATACTTACAACCTACCCTAAGGGACTGTGGCACTGGTACCATGATAGGTTGTAGGAGTCGGGTAAGCTGAAGTGGAAGAGATCGCACCTCCACAGTCTCCTCATCAACTTCTTCACCTTGCATCAAGTGGTTATGCAGATGATCTATCAAAAGTAGTAAATAATCAAGTGTCAGTTTAATGTAATGTTTCACTTAGAAGGTTAAAGAAGTGATCCATCAAAAATCATGAACAATACGTTTGAATTACCTAAAGTTCCATTTTACCCTTATGATAATGACACTATACCTATTTCTCCATACTCATTCCCAGTTTATACGAATTGGAGGCATATGTAGAAATTAATACCAAAACCACTGAACAGTACGCACAACTGTTATGTGTGATAGATACTGGTACAGAAAACAAAAGTTAAGGTTTTTTTATTTTTTTTATACTTGATTGCTGTTTTCCGCATTAGCGAGGTAGCGCCAGGAAACTGACGAAGAAAGACCCATCCACTCATATACACACATATATACATACACGCACATAAACGTACATATACATATATACATACACAAACATATGCATATACATATATACACATGTACATATTCATACTTGCTCATCTTCATTCATTCCCAGCGCCACAGGAAACAGCATTGCCACCCCCTGCGTCAGCAAAGTAGCACCAAGAAACAGATGAAGAAAGGCCATATCCGCTCACACTCATTCTCTAGCTGTCATGTGTAATGCACCGAAACCACAGCAAATTTATTCATGAGTAAGTTTAGCTTTGACCACAGAAAAGCTCATCCTTACCAACAACAAGAGAAGGAAGACAGATAGTTAAGGCGGGTTAATACAGCAGAGTAACATCATGGATATGACAAGGAGGTACATCTTAAGCAGGTACTTTTCACACCACCCTTCACCACACATTGTACTTATGTTTTCACATGCATTAAAAGTGTCTTTGACTTATTTTTTATCTTTCCTTATGTTTCTGAAGTCAGCATTGAAAAAATTCATGAGTGACAAAAAATCATAGATTTACTCCAAAAAGTTCTATCTTACTCTTAAAGACATTAACAATGCCAATTCAAATGACAACGATCAAGTTGAGGTAATCAATATGGGAAGTGTTAACTATGCACCAATCTACCTACAATTATTATCTTTCAGGAAAAATGGGGTTAAAAGAGAAAATGATACATTTCATTACACAAAGAAATAACGTGCAATACCCTTGTCCACAGTGACGAGGACACTGGTATTCTTACACCATAGAACAGGTCGAGAATTGAACACCCCTTCTATGTCACTATCACTGTCCTGATAAATGTCGAATGAGGGGTGCACAAACATTTTGACAATTTCATCACCTGTCACCTGGGAGACTACAGGTGCTTCAATATCAAAATTCATCCAATTTACAGTGCCTTCTATTGAAATTCTGAAGCTTTAAAGTTGTCATCATTCTCAGAGTCAATGAACATTGAAAGGGGCCATAACTTATGCCATGCATTTTTCAGTGTTGACTGTGTCACTGATTCTCATGCCTAGGCAAGAAATGAAATACAGTTCTTAATTATGAATTCTTACTTGAATGTGCAGAGCCCATCAGAAAAAGAATCGGATTTAACAACAGATCACATGATTCCTTCCTGTAATTGCACTTCACCTTGCAAATTATTCCTTGATCCATGGGTTGGATTAGTGAAGTATGCATGTTGCAAAAACACTTCTAAACTCTAATACATCAGCAGGAGGATGTGAAGACCAACCTTGCAATCCTTCAGCAGCCCAACCTTATGACACTGTTGCCTAACCTCCACCACATAATAATTCTTAAACACTTAGTGGTCATTTGTTTCATGATCCAGACCCATTTATTACATCTTTAAATCAGAGGCAACACCTGTACTACATTTTCAAGTGAAACACAGTCGCTCTCTCATTTGTTTCCTTCACATCAGACATTTAATGTTCATTTGCAGCAGCAAGTTTGCTTTTTGTATGCAACAAGAGAGGAGTCTGGTCTTATTAGCACTGTAAATCTGTTCTGGACCAAGGTAGTCATCTTTCACAAAATTAAAAAACTTGTCAACACACTTTTCAGCACCCTTTTTTATCTGCTAAGAGTTTCTCACCACACATTTTGAGGTACCTAATGCCTTTACACAACTTAAGTTTATGTAAACATCCACCTATACAGTCAAAAAGCTCACTAATTTTTCATTCCTTATGAAACTTATTGGCCTTTTCATATTTAAGGAGTAAAGAAACAGGGGATCTTTCACAGTAAAGTTGCTGAAATCATTTGTGCACAAGACTATCAAAGTACGATGATTTACCTCTATGCAGTGATTTACAGTTACCAATATCTTTAATAAATTCACTCTCAGAGTAGAGTCTTGTGTGCTTTTCATGCTGCCATGTGATACCATACACAGTTATGTTATTCACATTATAAGACTCAGTTGGGAAAAGCAGTGTCATATACGTATCTCATTTCTGACATATTTCCACTTTCTACATTATGGTAAATGCAATAGGCTTCCTCTTCATAGCCCTACATCCACCTTTTTTAATGCCATTATAAGGACAGAATTTATAATAATATGAAAAAAATAACTGATGTAAGCACGTAGTTTTACTACCATGCGTTAAGACAGAGAGAACAATACTGTATGCTTCAGCAGCGAAGGTTAATAAAGCAGTCAACTTTGGAAACTTAAAACCCAAGATAGAGATAATTTTGAATGTGTTGGACTAAAGATTTTGAGAGTTTTCTATTCTTAAAAGTTGAGATTTTTCAATACTCAGCCTGTACCAAATCTGCTGACAAATCATTTTACAATTTGGATCAAACTTTCACCTCTCTTATCATCAAACTGAATAAAAATAAATTAGAATACCTTTGAGAGCACAACAGTTGTATAATACCTTTGAGAGCACAACGATTGTAGAAGGTCAACTTGGCATCACAAGGTCCACACTCCAAGCTGATCCATACACTGCGACGTTCTCGATGTTGCACCAGTGAACTCTCAATGAAAAAGCTGGCAAGGATAGGAATATACATCTATTTGTTCCAGCAAACAAGAGTGCACAATTCTTTTTATAAAACTACTAAATATACCAAGTAAACTAAAAGATGCAGTGTAAACAGGTGCCAAGTCATGGGAACACTTTAATAAAAAAAAAAGTCATGGGCCAAAAAACAAACTTTGCTGTTACTAGTCTGCTATATTATAACCATAATCGAAAAAGAAATAGTGGTAAACCAAAAAGTCTCTTCGGAGCTTTCCCAGTTCCATATCACCTAAGAGTTCAGTCTTATTGTATACAACATTCTTTATGTTTGTTCTCAACGGAAGGCATTGTGATTAATCCTAGAAAACCTTATAAAAACACACATGTTTTGTACAGTCAGCATCAAAAGTCTTTTCCTAACTCTCATAACATAGTCAGTGTACACAAAGACTTGGAATGGGTGGTATGCCTGTTAACTACCCCCTCACATGTGGTGGTAAACGCAAACATCTCAACCTAGTCTCATCCATACAGATATGCATCAAGCCTTGGCACTAAATATCTCAACATTTTACTAAAGTACTTAATGTTTAAATCTCAATCACTATCCATGGTTTAGCTAAATGATGGCTTCACTGCCAAGCCTCACCAGACCTAAAAATCATGCCTGAATGTATCAGAGAGAATCATGGCAATTAATTTAAATTTCTCTGAGTAATAAAAAAGAAATGGAGGGACACAGATTTATCCTCTGGACTGTACACAACACACATTAGTAGCTTTGCTATAAGTAAAATAGCTCACTCTAAAGTTCTTATCACACCTTTCCCCAGCTTTGCACAGAGGATGCATCCCTGGAAAAATGTGTTTACAGTGAATCCATATTAAGTGGATGAAACAGTTTAAGTGAAAAATAAGAATGGTTCAAAATACCTCCCACAGTCCCCATTTTTCACTACTGCCACAGAAAATTGAGTGTATTCACCAATTCTGTTGACAATCTATATAAGGAGCCTTTGCACATATTACATTAGACCTACAGACATCTGTTTCTAATTTTAATCTTCCTCCAAAATTGCCAAAATCTTTTCCTTTTCCATTTCTTAGTATTTAGTGAATCTGACTGTGCCACACAGTTTTAAAGTTACTATGCATTCTTCTTAATTAATCAAAACCTTTCTATGAAACACTTCGGCCCAAATGCAATCCAAACACCTAAAAGATTTCTTCCAAATCACTCAAGGTTACACAATAGAATCCCAAACATCAGCAAACTTTCCAACATAAGACCATACTTAAACCATCTAAACCATCCAACTCTCTCTCCTCCTACTGCCAAGTGTCACTGATTTTTTCAATATACAAACTGATCCACCTAAAAATCACCTAAAATCCTATTCTAACTTATACAGGACAACTTCACAAGCAAACTGTACACCTAACTCACACAACACGTTCTGAATGGTTTCAACCAACCACAAACCCAAAGTCACTCAGAAAGGCTTTGCCTCCAAAATCCTCATGCTCTACATAGGAATTCCCCAAGAGGCATTTCTTTCTTTCAACCCTCTTCAAGCTATTCCAAAATGACCTCCCAGAACTTCCTGCACACCAAAGTTTGAAGGCCCCTTAATAAGCAGATGACCTCATAATCACATCAGAGCATCCTAACACTACCCACACACAAAAAACACACCACACTACACCACACAATTAGAACACTAGCTCAATCAAAAGGGAATATCTGCATCATCACGGAAATCTTCCATAACCCTCTTAACCTTTGATAGACATAACTCCAACCCACACTCTCTTATCCCGAATGGTCATCCACTTGCACTCAACAATCTCCAACTATACTGGGTACCAGATATGATGCACACAAGACATTCACTTCCTATACCATAAATATTCACACAAGGGCTATAGAGAAACTAAATGCCCACAAAATACTCCGTGGTATCAGACTTCAACAAGTAAATGTTTACCCTTGTATCCTTTACTAACAATTCATCTACTCTAACCTAAACAGTGACTCAAATGCCTCATCACCCACCCTGCCAAAAGCAAATGTAAAGAAATCTATAAACCACCCAAAACAGAGTAATCAGATCAATCATTGGCTGCCTTGCAACCATAGACATTCAACACCTACAAAACAAAATACAAATACTGCCAATACAATCTCAATATACTCTGCATTCAGTTCTTTATTACAGTGCTAGACCCTACCTATTTAAACCACTCCATAACTGACCACCAATCCCAAAAAAGAAAGAAAAACAATTACAGCTCATTCACACCTCAGCTATCTATACTAGCAGATCTCATGTAGATTTCCCCTCCCCAACAAACATGACAGTGACAAAACATACAAACACCAAAATGACCCAATAAGCACTAAGCAACCACCAACTAAACAATCACCTAGTCTTACACACTTCCCTAACAGATAAGTAACACACAACATTCACTCCCCATACCAGAAACATATATGGTCACACATACAAAATGCCCTCAAAACACTCATCCCACAAGTGTAGAACTCCCTTCCTGTACTGTGAAAATACAGTGTCCGCAAAAAACATTGTCCACCCCTATGTATTTTCAAATGCATTACTAGGCTACTAAGGTTTATTGTGGGAGCAAGCATATGAAGTGGCCACTAAGGTTTATTGTGGGAGCAAGCATATGAAGTTCTCAGGGTGCAATCATTGTACACCTGGATGCTGAGACTAGTATTTCAAATGGTGTGAGCAACTGCAACCTGCCTCAGTGTGACTCAGGCTATTTTGAGGAAAGGATGTTTTCTCTTTACTCTTCTAGGCTGCCTCTTCATGTAGGGAATTTTACTTCTGGCTACTGTATTTCTTCCAACTGTGCTTCAAGATGGTTGGCTCTTACCTTTTTAAGGAGGAGAAAGCCCGAATTCTCACCTGGAAGCAAGAAAATGTAAGTACATATGAGATTTCTTGGCACACTGGGCACTCAGAATGCACTATCATGTGCCTGCTCCCTGCTCCCTGCAACACCTCATCAGTGCCTCGCCTCATTTACGATATCAAGGCCCTATGGACCCAAAACATGGACCTATAATACTTCAGAAACCCTGCCAATTCCATGCCCAGAAGTCTGCAGATGGTAATAAAAGCCAAAGGAGAGATGGCAAAGTGCTAAAATGTAAGTGTGATATCGCCTTTGAAAATGCATGGGGAGGCAGACAAGGTTTTTTGCGGATACTGTAGGTAAATAAAAAAACGTAAATATACTCATCTGAAACTACAATCCCCAAGCATGTATGAACCAACCTTTCTTACCTGTGTTCTAGACACAATCCATTTCTCTGGCAACACTAGCACCAATTCAAAATATAACGCCACTACTCATGCCAAAGATGCAACTTTGACAACTGAGAATACTAAACATTTATTCCTCAATTCTCTGTGCTTATCCTAAACACATCAATGCACTTCCTGACTTATGGTCCGGCCTGGTGGATATGGCCAGCTTCCTCAGCAAAGAAAGAGCCTGAGATCAGGGAGGAAGGAAGGTAAAAGCATGCATGCCTGTAATTCAATTTATCTATACCCCAAGTCTAACATCTATGAGAGAGTCCTGGTATTACCCAGGACATTTCTAAAGGCTCCTGCACCCCAAGGCTGCTTTACTTCCTGGAGCAGGAAAGTGTAAACTCCTTTGGAGTGAAAAGTTCTTTGAAAAGACTGCATTTCCAAAGACAAAGCCCCACCAAAGGTGAGTATTAACTCATGGTGTAACCTTGAGCAGGTGAAGTCCATTAGCATCTGCATGTACATATGTATGTATGTAAGTATATGCATACATTTATATTCTCTTTCATACATGTTCACTACCTCCTGCAGAAGTGAAGTAGCAGTAAGAACATATGACTGAGCCTAATAGGGAAAAATCCTTACTTGTCTCCTTCAACTGTCCCTTCCTTTAGAAAGCTACACAAGAAGGGAGGATTTCCGGCCTGTGACTCCTAACCCTTCTAGTTGCCTTCTACAACATGCAGAAAGTAAGAAAGTAGTATTCTTTTTCCCATCTCCCTAGGGATGTATATATAATTTTTCGTAGTTGTTCACCATTTCCTGCATTAGCAAGGTAGCACCAGGAACAGACAAAGAAATGGCCTCATTCGCAGACAACCACTCTCTAGCTGCCATGTGTAATGCACCAAAACTACAGCCCCCTACCACAACAAGGCCCCACACACTTTTCCTGGTTTCCCTGACCACTCCATATGCCCTGGTTCCATCCAACGACAGCATGTCAACTACTGCATACCACATTGCTCCAATTCAATCTATCTAATGCACACCTAACATCCTCATGCAAGTTTAGGCCCCATGCATTACAAACTTTTTCAGTCAATCCTTCCATCTCCAGTTCACTCTCCCCCTTCTTGTCTCCTCTATCTCTGACACATATACCATCTTTTCAACCTCTTCTCACTCATCCTTTCCACATGTCTAAACTATTTCAGCACTCATTTTTCTGCTCTCTCAATCATACTCTTCCTATTTCCACATCTCCCTAATTTCTTACTTAATCAACCCTACACTCACAACAAATTATCCTTAAAAAATTCATTTCCAACACATTCACCCTCTTTCATGTTTTCTCATCTAGAGCCCACACCTCACATCAATACAAAATTTTTGGGACTACATTATTAAACATGCCAATCTTTGCTCTCTCCAACAATGACCTTTCTTTCCAAACACTCCTCCAGTGTCCCCTCATCCAAATCCATGGAATGGAAAAAGCCCATCTGGTATCACATATTGACAGCGTACAACCAAGAAAAAATCTGAGCTGTGTACAGCCCGGACAAGTGGGTCAATGCCGTCATCTCTGTAGCAGTCCCAAGAAGTGTGAGCTGCTGCTATCTAGTTGGGAAGACAGCCATGGGTGGGGAAAGCCAGTGATTCCCCACTAGAAAGACAGAAGGTTAGAAGGTTTTAATCCCAATATTTCTAAAGAATATCTTGTGCTTAAGGGGCAGACCATATAGGAGAGAAATAAAATGGGCAAGAGTGAAACAATGTGTTCTGGGCCTATGCAAAGTGGGTGAAAGGTGTATTCTACCTTTGCACATGAGATGGCTATTACAGATTTTCAGATTAGCTCAACAAGAACAAGCAAGAATGACTAAGCCTGGAATAAATACTCACGTGTCTCCACAAGAGTGGCAGCGATAACCTTCGGCAGGTATTGTTAATCGTAGCCATGTGGGTGGAGCCACACTGGGAGTGAATGGTGGCAAATGCACACCATCAAGTTGCCACTGGGTTAGGTCACTCCCTTCTGATGGGGGATTATTGTTTGAAGGTGGGTATTCAATTACCTCACCCTCACTCCCACCATTAACCTAAAAGTAAGAAAATATGAATATTCAACATAAGACCATACCTCTGTTTAGGTGACAACAGACATACATCCTTAATATCTATCAGTAGTCACTAAGTATTCGGTAAATGAAGCACTAACCAAGCAAAATTTTGATTTTAATTTATCCTATTACATCAATTTATAATTACCCCAAGATCTCTTTCTAAAAAAATAGTCCTGTTGTATATATATTAAAGGTCTCGCTGTCACATGATATCTCCCTGACAGCACGAAACAGCACACAGGCTGCACTACATCGCACAGTAAGAACGCTGGTTCATTTGGAATCGTGTCACCCTCTTAGAGGACCATGACAGACATGCATCCACCTTGCAACCTTCCTTCACCCTGATGGATCAACCATTCCCACTCGACAAAACTCCAGTTGTACCAGATTTCCCATACGAAGTACACATGACATTCAGTCCCCTCGCCACCAACATGTACACAGAGGCTGTAAACAAACTAAACGCCTTCAGAACACATCACTGCTTCCAGAGTTGGACGAGAAAAGGAATCCCATATTATCCCCTTCAAACGGTTCGTCTGTGCCACTCTATTCATCACCTGCCTGGCCATCCACAGTGACAGAAAGGAAAATAGAAAAGCTATAAGCCTCACAAAACACTGCATAAGGAATGATTATTGGCTGACTAACAGCCACATGCATTCAACATCTTTACAGTAAAAAGAAACACTTCTAATACAACCTCGCCTCACTAAGCACTCAGTTCTTTACAACAGCACTATACCCCTCCCACCCAGACCACTTCGTAACCACCCACTATCCTCCAAAGTAAAAATAGAAAAAATAGCCTACCCTTCACACATCCCAACTCCACCATTAAAGAAGACATTGACAAAACTTGTAGACACCGTAATAACTCAACAAGTAGTAAACAAGTACCCTCCCAACCCCAGGCTTAAGCTCCACTCTACCGAACATATACGGATCTTGAAACTATAAAACCCAGGCATGTGAGAGTTACGCTTTCTCTTGTACGATCTGGATACCACCCATCTCTCCTTCACTGCAAACATCGATCCAAGAAAATACAAGGCCGTTCATT
>JAUTYZ010112373.1:0-17656 GCA_032273725.1 Panulirus interruptus | reverse complement strand
ATTCTTATATAAAGACCCGACTTTCAAAGATGGAAGGATTATAGTCCATGATCATAGTCCATGAGTTTCATTTCTCTTCCACTGTCACAAACAGCCTCGTTAGGATCCAATGGCCTGTTGCTGTTTGAATTCCTTTTTTCATCTATATGATCCACCTCTGGTCCTCGTCTCTCAGGGATTTTAGTGGCACTGTTTATCATGGCCTCGATATCTGCAAAGCCATCGACAGGATGTGGCACAACTCTCTCCTTACTCACCTTCCATCCCTTCTTTGGCTTTTCTGCTTCTCTCTGGTCTCTGGCCCTTTCCAGTCGTTCCCCTGGCGGTAGCCGTTGCTATAATAACGTCGTCCCTTCTCTTACCCTTTGAACAACGGTGGTGTCCTTTCGCATACCATCTTTCTTTTCTGTGTACATTGCCTTTTTCTTCACCTTCCAAACATTTTCACTCTTACGCCGACGATTCTATTCCAAATACATCAACTCTGCATTTTTCTAAATGTCACTTACATCTTATACATATTTCTTTAAATTTCCAAAACACTACAATTCAGTGCCGCATTAATATATATCTTATAAATATAACCACAGCTTCCAATGTATATTGCCATCTTCTCATAAAGAACTGACAAAATTTGCTTTCCCAATACCTTTTTCTTTTGAACAGCTATTCCTTACCTACAGGGGTCTCTTTCATTATAATAAGGAGTACGATTTTTACTTTTGCAAGATAGATCATCCTCCAACTGTCTCATTGCCAGAGTAGATTCAAATACTCTCCTCCTCATGAACTCTCCTGCTATCACCTCTCTTCAACCACCTCCCCATGTCTGCTGTGGTATTGCTTTCCCCACTCTGTTCTACGTGTATCGTTTCGGCCACTGCTCTCGTGAACTTCCTGCAGCCTCAGGATCTTGTCCCACAGCACAAGTCTGGCTGCTGCTTCCCATAGTTTCCATGGGGAAACCAACCTCACTACGATGGCCTAATGATACCTCCTTCTTTCCTTGTAAAGTTTAGCCGTGCAGTTCTCTCCCTTCCCTCGTCACCTCTGTGAAGCGGGCCTACAAACACTGTGGAGCTGAAATTAATCCCTGCTACACAGTTTTTTTCGTCATACTCATTATCGTACTTTGCATCCGAGATGGCTACGACTTGGGTATACGTATGTCCATGCCATGACGGCTACTGAAAAGAAGAAAAAAAAGCAATATATAAAACTGTGTCCGGCAGACGGCTCAGGGAACATTTGTTCCGGAGTGGAGAACATTTCATGTCCAGTTAGTTTCAGCCCGGCAGAAGTCGGAATAATTTTCCGCCGCTGAGACGCCTTTGATGTGCCGTAATTTCTGACAGCCAGGGGTGGCTGGGGGTGAGGTAAGGGGGGCCCCCCAGCCCGTCACGTCACAGTCAGCGAGATTAGCAAGGTGGATGGAGTACTGGTCCAGTCCACCACATTAGTACTGGGCCAGACAATTACATGAGTACTGGTCCAGTCCACCACATGAGTATTGGTACAGTTCACCTCATGAGTACTGGTCCAGTTCACCACATTATTACTGGTCCAGTCCACCACATGAGTATTGGTCCGGTCTGCAACATGAGCACTGGTCCGGTCCACCACATTCCATATGGGATATACTGGCCAGGAATTTTGGTAAATACCGTCTGGTATCATCCAGGACGCCATGCTCGGAAGTGAGGGTGTGTGGGGACGAGACTCTATACCACAATGAGAACTGGCACGAAGAAAGTAATGAAGTTACACAGGGAAGCGTTTTCTCTCCCCATTTTTACTCATAAATAATATTTACAGATTCATAAGAAAGGTAACCTTAACTCAGCAACAGTACAGAGTCGTTAAAGGTCATCCGCTAATATCATCCTATTTCTCCTATTCTGATTTTCTCAGGCTTGACTATTGTAGTTCTGGAAGAAAATAGTTTACAAACAGCACGATGTTTTAGTTGTGTTCAAATATATGATACATAACACTAATAATAAGATGGGATGATGGTCTGGTTCGAGGTGATTCGTATATCGTCTGTTGAATGACAAATATGTCAACTTTGACTCTTACTGAGTTAATGTCGTAATAGTCAATCAGTCGTAACTGACTCTTAAATGACAAATCTCTTTAACTCCCACTGAGTTAATACTCTATCATTCTATCAATCGTAAATGTCATTTGAAAGACAAAAGTGTCCACTCTATTTCCACTACGAGGGATGAGGTTCTGTGATGCTTATATATATACAATCCAGTGAGGTAGTCATGTAGGAGGGCAGGATCGTCTCCCTCTCTGGTCTCTCCTCTCCGTGACCCGATACACAGCGCCCTCCAGGGCGTAGTTCCTGGTGTTTTCATCACACATGCTAAAGATTTACTGCTCCTTCGTGTCCCTGATATCAGCGCCATAAGCAAGCGCCACCTCCACTCTTCCCTTTGGTCCAAGATTTACATGAACCTGAGAAAGTATCAAACACATGACCGTTGCCCCAGTTGGCAGTATGTGTCTGTGTTGGCGAACGTAATGTGGATTTACAATGAAGGTAAAATGTAAGGATGTGTGGGTTAATGTTTTGGGACTGATGGGCAGAAGCTTAGTTATAAGGATCAGCATATGTGGCTTAGCGTCTTGGGTTAGCATACAGGGATTGGTTTGATGGACACCATAACCAGAGGCAGGGGTTGTACACTGTGACTTGCTGAGTGAAGCTTGACAAAATGGGGTTGGTTTGTTGGGGTTAGCACACCACTGGGGTTGGTGTGTTGGGGTTTAGCACAATGGGGTTGATGTGTTGGGGTCAGCAACACTGAGGTTGGTGTGTTGGGGTCAGCAACACTGAGGTTTGGTGTGTTGGGGTCAACAACACTGAGGTTTGGTGTGTTGGGGTCAGCAACACTGAGGTTTGGTGTGTTGGGATTAGCACGTCAAGGTTGGTTAGGGTTAGCGTACTTGGGTTGGGGTGAGGGAAGTTAGGGTGTGTGGTTGGTAAGACTGAGGTAGGAAGAGGGAGTTCTGGCTGAATTTTAGTTCAGTGTGTAGGGGGAGGCGTTAGCCAAATATATCTTACTGGTTCTATTGTAATGCATATTAGAATGAGTCAGTTCCCTATTCCATCAAAAGATTATTAATTTCCAGATTTAAAGAACTTAGAGAAAAGGAAATGCACATTAACGTTATGATAGAAAGCGAAGCTCATGCATATAAAATTTAGATAGGAATGCCCCCCTGTGAATTCTTTTATAAAATCCTTATTCATATAATACGTAATTTTCCTTTTATCAAAAAGCTCATCAAATTTTATGATTGTGTGTATAACGAACCATTGATTCTCTCAAACAATAGAATTTGTTTCATAGTAAGTGAAAAAAATTAGGAAATTAAATGAAAAAAGATGTCACAATGTCACCATCGCCTTGATCATAATAACCCTCCAACCCATCTCCTCTAACCAGACCAGCATTATTAATGACCAGGGTAATTATTCGTCCATTATATCACATTTTTATCCCACTCGGTACATTTTTTATCTGAAACTTGTCAAGCATAAAATGCGGAAGGTAATCACGGCCGGCTCACCATCTATCACAGCAGCAGATTAGTTCACTGCCCACATAAACTATCAAGGTAAATTTATGGGCTTATATTTAGCGAGTCCTGTTTTCGTGTCTTCATTACAACTGAACATATATATGTATGGTTAGAGGCGTGAACAATGGCTCGATACTGCCTCTCAGTGCCGTTCTGTGAAGAACTTTCATGGGACACTGAATAAGGCTTCCATGATCAGCCTGTGCTCCGCACTCCCCGGCTGTAGGAACTTGCCCTTGAGAATTAGTAAGGCTGTGTTAAAGCCATTCACACGTGACTCTGCTTGTAGATCTTACCAACCCTGAGCTACCAAAATTTTCCACAAGCAGAGATAGATTGTTGATGACTATGGAGAAGCCATCCAGAAATTGACCATGTCAACGAAGTCCTTGGGTTACCACCGCTGCAGCCCAGAGGACGGTCACTGAATACCATCCCACTCCAAGGGAGGCCACCTTTCTCTGTTCCCACGTGGAGAGCAGCCTTGGATCCGCAGAACCCTCATAAAAGGGGTCCTGAATTTACATAAATGAATTTAATATAGAGTTCTCAGCATGGTGTTAACATCACCGCTGGTGGAATAGTTCTTAAACAGATTTTCATCATAGCTGAACGAGTCAGATGCTGTGAGGTGGGTCAGCAGGAGGTTACAAATAACTGGACCACTGTATATGATCCCCTTCGTAAAGCTGGAGATGCGGGCAGCCAGGTAGTGAGAGACTGATCATGAAGCCTCCTCAATGATTCGGAAAAATGGTCGAGCGAACGGCTCAGCTCGTAGTTCAGGTTCATCCTCTCGCTACGAAGTTTCACTGTGGCATTGATGTTGAGTCTGATGTTAGTTTGTTCATGGTGGTGTGTCAGGGATGAGGGATGGCACATGATGCACTTCACTGTGGACATAACACTAAAAAGTCGATCTTACTGTGTCAGTGCGTCTACGATAAAGTTTGCAACAAATATGCTTCCTTCACTTGCGTTTCCACTAATTCCACCACTAATTTTCACAGTAACGGCATTGCTGACACAGTCCTTAGGAATATAGTCTTTGTATCTCAATATATGAATATATACTGCTCACTAATGCAAAAAAAAGGAGAAATCCATCTCCACACAAATTAATACATTTAGAACAAATAATCACTAAATGGCTGAATTGTTCCTTGATACAGAAAACATGACATTTTCTGTAAATTCTTTCTTTATACATCCCCAGAATTAGGAGATTAATATGTGCGTTACACTTACCTCTTGGCAACTATGTTGTATGCCTGATATGGATGAGCAATGTTGAGGTGTATGATGGTCTTATTATATTACGACGGGATCCTATCATTTCCAGTTTTTCCAGGAACATGACCTTTCCATGAAACGATTCTCCCATTAACATTAGCTCCATGTCATCTTAAAAAAAAAAACAATATCATATCTTTTCCCTAACTGCATCCTGGGGTCCTCCCACACACACAGAGACACAGTAAAGGCAAAATCTTTTACTCCCAGATTTTCATGCGATCCGCAACAGTTTGGGCACAAAATTATACTTTTTCATCGCACCGCTTTCAATTTACACTTAATGATAAAGCTGAGGGAATTACGTGTTTTAACCCCATCTTTAACTACCCGAGTGATATCTATCTCTCCTCTTTTCTTCTATCCACTGGTTTAACGTTCCTTCATACTTTAGAATAACATGTCAGTATTCAGTTGTCTCCCAAAATAAAATGTAACAGGAATGATAGGATTTAATGTCGTGGAATGAATGAAAGGTCTAATGTCAGCAATTGTTCATATTCAAAGGACGATGAAAACTGTGAGAGTAAAATGCAACAAGTTTCATGCAAGAGGAAGGTAAAAGCTTTAATTAGTGCTTATTCACAGGCTAATTACTTGACTTTACGGGTGAAATTAGAGTAAATAGCCGAAGCAGGGAAGTGGCAAGTGGCCTCATTGTGACGAAGGTAAGTTACGACTGGCATCAGTCAGACTAAGGGAAGTTACAAATGACCCCAGTCCGACGAAGGTAAATGGCAAGTGGTCCACGTCTGATGAAGGTAAGTTACAAGTGCCCCAGCCTGACGAAGGTAAGTTACAAGTGGCCCCAGCCTGACGAAGGTGAGATACAAGTGGCCCCAGCCTGATGAAGGTAAGATACAAGTGGCCCCAGCCTGGCGAAGGTAAGTTACAAGTGGCCCTAGTCACATGTTCACATGTAGGTAAGGTACAAATGGCCTGTCTGACGAAGGTAAGTGGCAAGTTAATCCTGCTTCCGCAACTTGTTAAATATTTACCAAGAGTTTAATCTCATTTTTACTCATACTTCTGATTAAGGAGGTGAAAAAAGTTATAGCGATTCAGGAGGAAGATGATTATTAGAAAGGTGAAGTTCGAGTGTGGTCCATGCAAAAGCTCCATTGTTAAATCATCTCAGCAAAATTGTTGAGTATCTTCTTTTTTTCCTATGGTTTGAGTGAGAAATGATGGACTTTGGGAGGAATTAGGATTCCATCCTTACTTTTCACTTGTGCTATAAGTCATTAGGTCCACTTTGCATGGATTTCCTGGACATGCATTATTCTTTAGATACATTCCCAACACAGGGCATGGGAAAGGTGTATCTTGAAAAGGCTTCTTAACAGAAAATGAGGTTCAGAGCTTATCAGCATCATTTGTGCAGTATTTGCATGATGATCCTTCTTGAGAGTCCTTACATTCATGTGGATTATTTTAAATTCATTTAATCTTTTGTGGCACTAATACCAAAATATTTTTATCAGGAAAATGTCTCAAACATTAAACACTGTAAAACCCAGCTCTTGTTAAGTTTCTTTTTAACATTAAGTTGTGAATACCATTAAAGAAGATGCATAAAGAACTGGCGACGTCCTTTTTTTATGCATACCAAATTCAAGAACGTAAGTTTGTTTGGTACCATATTTGGTTATGGAGTATGCTTCCTTCCAATTTATAATTTGTGCAAATCAATTAATGTTCAGAATCTAAATAAGCTCTGAGTAGTAATAACTTGCATATAAGATTTTTTTTTTTTTTTTTTTGCTAACTTCACGTATCTTTTGACTCATGTATTCCCCTTTCCATGATTAATGCTGTATTACAGTTTTGGTCTCCCTGGCTCTTATTTTTAAATGGACGTCTTATTTTTCTATGGTTGAGGCTCAGCCTCTAGCATGTGGTATCTTTATGACTTCACAGAAGCAGAGCCAAATGATCTTTGTAGCTTAGAGGAAAAATTCTTAGGTTCTGACATTTTTAATGGTTGCAAACTTAACCCTTAAATGGTGGAATTGGGCCAGAAATCCCATCACCATGTACAAAAAAAAGTTTTCCTTTATGATTTAATTAATTGGCATGCAAAAGTAAAGGAAATTACATAGAAATATAATATAACAACCTTTGTGTTGTCCTGTTATAGTGCTGAGTGAGTGGGAAGACACATTTTGATAACTTGAGATAAGAGGGGAGGATATAGAGAGCTTTTATTTCTTGTTTTTCTTGCTCCTGAACTTGGATTTACATTTTACTCATATTTCATACACAGGCATGGCACTGGCAGTGAGTAAAAAGGATTAAATTAGAAATATTGCACTATGCACACTAAAAACGAGTGGGAATAAGGGAATGTGGCCTCCTTGAGATAAGAGGGAAGGACATGAAGATCCAGTTTGTTTGTATCACACTTTATTCTTATATCTCACACGGAGACAGTTTTGATGTAGAAGAACTTGGGTATTACACTATACACACTAAGTGATACCCTGTGCACTACTCTTTAAATGAAACTTCTGTGTCAAGAAATGCTTGAAAATACTCTGGCTCTTCACTATGTTGCCAAAGTTCTCCATCACCCCAGACTACGTAAAGAGTAAATCAGGTGCAGTTACGCAATTTCTTTCACGTTACTCGACAAAGGCTTAACATGATGCTGGTGGGAATGCAAGTAGAGGGGGTTTTGTGCTGGTTTCCCTCCCTCTTTACTCCCTTTGAATTTTCTCTCTAGGTCAGTTATTTCTTCACATTTCGCCTGTTTTTTCTTCACTTTCCTCACCAGGTGATACATATGCTAAGTATTCCTCCTCATTATTCAGATCACCAGCAGTTAACATAGTTTCTGCAGGATCACTGTACACATAACCTGAGTTATGTGTACTGAGGAGAGCAGAATGTTTCCCAGGCCTGCCTAGTAATGGAAGAGACCTCTATAGATTACTAATGGTTCTTTAAAAAGAAGTGGATATTTAAAGAGAAGTGAGAAAATTTAAATCATTGTTTGTCATTGGCTGTCATTACTGTATACGTCATATGATGATGGCCTCCGTTCCCATATACAGCATTTTACGATATTGGCTGTCATTTCCATGTACAACATTTTATGATGATTGTTGCCGTTTAAGGGTTAAGTGCATGATAGCCAAACCAATTTGCAAAATTATTCAGCATAATTTTCTTGCATTGCTCATGGTTCTTTGACATTTGAAAGATTAGCTGATTTGAAGCTAGAATGTTGGGGAAAATCTACAAATAGAATATGCTCTAAAAGTGGAAGGTAAGGCCTTAGGCACCTGCTCATAGTCCTATTAACTTGATGGGCTATAGTATGATATGACATGAACAGATCTTGTCTGAGGAGCATTAAATACATTGTTATAATTTTCCCCTTTGATTCATTGTTAATAATTTTTTACAAGTAAATTGCCTTTTTCAATATCTTAAAATGTGCAGATTACCCCAGAGAAGCATCAGATAACTTATGGGAGTTTAGTTCCTCCAGTTCATTAGCCAAAGGCATAGTTTAATGCCTACTTTTGAAATCCTGGCTAAAGCTGTAAGAAAAAGTATCATGATGTGGACAGAAGACAGGTAATGTTTTTCTTAGAGAATGGGCCTCTTATAGATTGTATTTGCAGCTTATCAAGAAATTACTTAATAAAAGTGATGATATACTATATATCATCTCTGGGGATAGTGGAGAAAGAATAATACCCACAGATCTCCTGCATATCGGAGAAGGCAACTAAAATGAGTCGGAGAGGCCTGGAAATCCTCCCCTATTATGTTATTACTTTCTAAACAAAGGAACAGAGAGAGGATTCTTGTGAGGATTTTTCTGTAAGGCTTAGTCATCTGTTCTTGGTGCTACCTCGCTAAGGTGGGAAACAGCAAACAAATTATGAAAGAAAGATTGTTTTTCTTAGTAATATGACTTTTATTCTTTAAAGAAGATGGGCACTTTCATGTCTTTCGTGGATACATTTCTCGGGTCTTCCTGTGGGCTGTCAGATATCAGACAACGTGTGTTTATTTTATTTCAACCTTTCCTCTGCAGTGTACAAACAGAGTACCTATAACAAGGCCTACAAGGAGGGCATGGAGGTAAACTGCAAGTATGTCAAACGAAAACAACTGTCAAACTACCTTTCACAAGATGTCTTAGACAGATATAAATCCAAAACAGAAGATGGACAGCAACGGTCGATTGGACAAAAGCGCAAATCTGATCCTGTACTTTCAGACTTTACAAGTAGGGACAGTCCAGAATCAAATAAGAAGGTGAAAAGAGACTCAGAAACACTCACTCCTCAGGTAAGTCTGTCCTCTTTGTGTTGGGTTACATGGTACAAGAAATATCCCATATAAAGATCATCATTACTTACCATACTTCAGTTCATTTTCCACAGCCCTTGACCATCCTTTAAGATTCTTCTGCTTATTTACATTTCACTTCTAGGTAAGATATTTATTTTGAAGGTTGGGTTGTCTCTCGAGCCACAAGAGACACCTTGGATCTCTTGGGGTTGAGAACCTCATAACTCTCAACATTTCTGGTGAGTTAAATGCCTCTCATTCCCTCAGCATCACTTTACTACAATCCCTTAGTCATAGTGAACAAGAAGGATAAAGGAGTACTTCTCTGTAGTAATTCCATGAAACCAAGTGTTATTAGTAATTCTGGAGTATAGCCAATATCAGTTGAAGAAACCATTATAAGCAGAATAATAAGCTTTATCATATTCACCTATGTATATTTGGCAAAGGGGCTCTTCCAAGTACCATTGCACTCTTAGAACTGTAAGTTGACTACTTACAGCACACCAAAAGGTATATGCTACTTTTCTCTTTTTACTACCATTTAGTCTAGGTAGGTAGAAGTTGGCAGGCAGGCAGCGATGAGGGAGGTTTATTACCAATACTACCCGCCTGGGTATCGGGAGGGTTAGTGACGGCTGCGTAGTGAGACAGCACTTCAGTGGTTGTCAAATTGCACTCCTCTGACCCAGGTAGTTGTCTTTTCTTTCTGCCTCACTTGCATGTGGACTACTGGCATTATGTCCACAAACATACAATCTCTCCTTGTCATACATAACACCTGACAACACTTAACTCACACAGCTCATTCTTCGTAACTATAATTTTCCTGCGGTGAGCACTATGTGCTAGCCCTGCCTTTTGGCAAAATGGTAGGAGCAGTAGATATAAGTAGTAGGTAGAAACATTTAGGCAGGAGCATTAGGTAGAAAGTTTAGGTAGAAGTAGTTGGAAAGAGCATTAGATAGAAGTAGTCAGTAGGAACATTAGATAGGAGCCTCAGCAAACACTGCACTAGAGTTGCCCTTTGCCAATGGCCTGTTAAGAGTGAGGCACTAAATGCTAACAAGCGGCACTGGAGTTCACTAGTTATGGAGACTCTATTGCCTTGGCCACCCCCTTGAGGGAGTACCAATTGGAACGGGCATCCGAGATATAGAATAGAGATGTGTGGTAATGAAAAGAGTGTGGTTGAAAGAGTAGAAAAGGGTGTGTTGAAATGGTTTGGAGATATGGAAAGAATGAGTGAGAAAAGGTTGACAAAGAGGATATATGTGTCAGAAGTGGAGGGAACAAGGAGAAGCGGGGGTCCAAATTGGAGATGGAAGGATGGAATGAAAAAGATTTTGAGCGATCGGAGCCTGAACATGCAGGAGGGTGAAAGGCATGCACGGGACAGAGTGAAATGGAACAATGTGGTATACTGGGGTTAACTTGCTATCAATGGACTGAACCAGGGCTTGTGAAAAATTTGGGGTAAACCATAGAAAGGTCTGTGAGGCCTGGATGTGGATAGGGAGCTATGGTTTCGATGCATTACAAAAGACAGCTCGTACGAGTATGATGTGAGTGGATGTGGCCTTTCTTCGTCTGTTTCCTGGGGCTAACTCGCTGATGCAGGGGGTGGCAAGCAAATGTGGGGAAAAGGAAAAGAATGAGTATTTTATCATTTTTTTCTTTACTTTCATGCATTTACGCTGTTCCCTTTGGGGCAGGGTGGCGTCAGGTATGGATGACAGCGAACAAGTATGAATATGTACATTGTGTGTGTGTGTGTGTGTGTGTGTGTGTATATATATATATACATATATATATATATATATATATATATATATATATGGCAAACAGAAAGTAGGACAAATAAGAACTTTAACAAAGCATGAGACTGTAGCAAGCAATGAGAAAGGTTATGCATTAGCCATGTTCTGAAATTTTGCTTACCTCTATCCCTGTCATAGCCCCTGTCTCTGTCATAGCTTCTGTCTCCATACCTGTCCCTGAACCCTGGGCCAGCAATGAAAAAAAAGAAAGAAAAAAATTTCTGGTCGAATACCTTAACTAAACTATAAATTTACTGCCTGAGATGTTAAAGCACACAAATAAAGCAAAATGCTTCATTGTCTAAAGCATATTTTGAGAAAAACTAATTCAAATGTCAAATTAGTATCATTCTCATAAGTGAGTGCATGTGTGTGTGTAAATATCTATTTGTAATTACCTATTTGTATTGTACAAGGAGGGAGTTTTACACTTGTGGGGCCCCATCTCTCAAACCATTCCTATTACCATACAACTTTTTTGAACATCTGTATGCTGTCTGCATTTACCATGTCCTAATTCAATTCATTCCATTCATCTGCTACAAAAGTACTTCACATCTTTTTTTTAACAAGTTTCTTAATTTCATGTCATATCCTCAAGTTGTTCCATCTCTACATCTTTTAAAGAACTGTTCACTGTCTACATCATCAATCTAGTTTAAAAGCTTGAAGGTTATGATCATGTCACCCCTCACTCTTCTCTCTTCCATGGTAGGTAAATTTATGGCCTCTAGCCTTTCCCTGTAGCTCAACACTAATATTTCTGTTACCATCTTTGTTGCCTTCATCTGAACTTTCTCTATAGCTCTTTGTGCCTCTTTAGGTGCAGTGCAACACTTGAAAAGCATATTCTAGTTTCTGCCATTGTAGGATGCAAAAAGCTTGCTAAATAATTCCTTACCTATGAACTTGAATGCAATTTTATCATTTGCTAGCAAACAGTTGGTGCACATAAATATTCTCCTGAGGTGGGACTCTGGCAACAGGTTAGGGGCAATGTTGACTCCCAAGTCTTTCTCACACACATTCCTGCAACTTATATCTTACTAAATGATAATCATATCAAGGCCTTATTTCACAGTGACCAAGCCTCATTACTTTATATCTAAGTTGTTTAAACTTCATCAGTTATGCATCAGACCAGCTAGTGTTAGTCTAGGTGCCCTTGTAAGTTGATGCAATCCTCCTCGCTTTTCACTTCCCTCATGACCTTTGCATCATCTGCAAACATATTCAGGTACAAGTCCATACCTCCTGGCTAGTCATTTGCACAGATCAAGAAGAGTAATGGTCCCGAAACTGAACCCTATGGCATGTCAATGGTGATCTCAAACCATTTCAAGAAGGCACCTCTGACATGCATCCTCTGTTCCCTTCCACTAAGATAATCTTCTAGCCATCAAAGGAATCTCCCACTTACTCCTGCCTGGTGATCCAGCTTCTTAATCAGCCTCCCATGCAGTACTGTTTCAAATCCTTTCTGGCAGTCCAGATATAAACAATCTACACAGCCTTCTCTTTTGTCTAATGCTGAGCTCACTCTCTCATAAGAACACAGAAGATTCATTATGCATGACCTTCTTTCCCTAAAACCATATTGTCTGTCACTAAGGTGATTTCTCCTCTGCAGGAAGCCATCCATTTGCTTCCTGATTATCTTTTCCAGTATCTTACAGACTATCATCATACGGGAAACTGGTCTGTGGTTCAATGTTTCTTCCTGGCCTCCTTTCTTACATATAGGTATGATGTTTGCATTTTTCACTCCCTTGACATTCTGCCTTTCTCCAGCAACATCTGAACAGTATTTCAAGGGGTCTGACAAATGTACCTGCACACATCTCCAACATGTGGTGAAATTTCATCAAGACCGTAAGCCTTCAATGAATCAAGTCTTTTTAGCATTCTGTTAATATCTTTCCTAGATATCTCAAAGCTTTCTAAGATCTACTCCCCATTCCATCTCATCATTGGTGGGGCTACAGTGTCTTCCACTATGAAAACACTTTTGAAATTTTCACTTAGCTGTTCCCATATACTTACATCACCTTCTACAACTCTTTGCTCTGAAACCCTAAGCCCGATTAATTGCTCTTATGCTGACAATTTACTCCCAATGAATTAATGAAACAGTTTTGAATATTCTCCTGACTTGTCCACAATATTCTTTTCAAAAGTTTCTTTGTTCCTCCATTCTTATGCTGCTCTCTTATATCTTACAAATGCTTTGTTCCTCCATTCTTAACCTGCTCTCTTATACTTTACAAATGCTGGCTGACAAGAGTGCAATCTGTGTTTACACCAAAGCACATCTTGAAGTTCCCCTCTTTTTCAACATCTTTTACTTAACTATTCCTTTCTCTTTCTTAACCTTACACTAATTTTTGAGGCTAGAGGTACTCATGTTCTTACCGCAATGAAAATTTCACAGAACCTTTCATCACAGTACTAAGGTTCCTAGCTCCTGAAATCCAATTCCCATTTGATGGTACCAAAGAAAGTGTTTTCTTTAGTTTCCATGATTATATCTCCTCTTAAAGTCTTGTCTCATCGCTGCTCTCTTAACTTCCTCATTTATTACATAATCAAAATTAAGCATTCCATGATCACCATTTCCAAGTGGTGCATAATATAGACGTTCTCAATATCCATGATTGTATGTGTGAAAACAAGATCTAGTAATGCTGGTGCATCAGTCCCACTCATCCTAGTATCTTCACTGACATGCTAGCATAGGACATTTTCCTGTACACCCTCTATAAACTGGTGTGTCCATGATATCTTCTCACCATGAAAATCTACACTCCCCCAGTCCATCTCTATATAACTAAAATCCCCCATTATCAGTACTTTACCTTCTTTGGGAAGGGCATGTTTACTGCTTCATGTATCATCCTGAATGTGTGTGTGCGTGTGTAATTATCTATGTGTACCATACAGGGAGGGAGTATTCCACCCATTGGGCCCCATCTTTTGAACAACCCCTACAATCACACTTTTTAAATTTCCATATGCTGTCTGCATTAACTTGTCTTACATCTTTTTATTCTATTCATGCACCACACTTATACTATAAAAGTACTTTTTCACATCTTAAATTTCTTTCTTAATTTCATGTTGCGTCTTCTAATTGTTCTATTGCTACATCTCTCAATGAACTATTCAATACATCTCCCAACGAACTATTCAATGCCTACGTCAACAATCTGTTTTATAAACTTAAAAGGTAACGATGAGGTCACCTCAAACCCTTCTCTCTTCCAAGAGAGACAAATCTAAGGCCTCTAGTCTTTCGCTGTAATTTAACTGTCTTAATCATGGTAACATCTTTGTTGCTTTCCTCTGTGCATTCTCTTCTTAGCTCTTTGTGCCTCTTTAGGTGTGGTAGCCAGATTTGGGAAGCACATTCTAGTTTTGGCCTATTTATGTGAGAACAGCTTGCTGAAAATTTTGTTTTCCATGAACTTGAAAGCAATTCTAATAACTGCTGGCAGACACTTGGTCTCCTTGACTATTCTCCAAAGTTAGGACTCTATGTGGACACTGTAGCCTCCAAAGCTCTTCTCACACACTGATTCCTGCAGCTTATTTCCAACTAAATGAGTGTAATCACCTTTTTGTAATGTATGAGGAGGGAGTTTTACAACTGTGGGGCCCCATCTCATGAATATTCTCTACTATCATACAACTTCTTTTATTTGTGTATGCTGTTTGTCTTAACCATGTCCTCAGTCATTCTATTCCATTCGTCCACCCCTCAAATACTATAAAAGTACTTCTTTACATAATTCTTAAGAAGATTCTTGCTTAATTTCATGTTATGTCCTCTGGTTGCTTTATCCCTACATCTTTTGAAGAACTGTTCACTCTCCACGCCAACAATCTGTTTTAAAAACTTGAAGGTTGTGATAAGTTCATCCCTTACTCTTCTCTCTTCCAAGGTCGGCAAAATTAAAGCCTTTAACCTTTACCAAAAACTTAGCTCTTTTAATTCTAGTACCATCTTTGTTGTCCTCCTCTGGACCTCCTCTATTCGCTCTTTGTGCTTCTTTGGGTAAGGCAACCAAACCAAACCTTATGTATGACATGAACAGCTTGCTAAATATTTCCTTATTCATATACTTGAAAGACATTCTGATATTTGCCAGAAGACAGTTTCTTTCCTTTACTGTTCTCCTAATGAGGGTCTCTGGTGATACGTTAGGGATGTTGCTGACTCCCAAGTCCTTCTGACACACAGAATCTTAAAGTTTATTTACTGCAAGATAATAATCACATTGAGGTCTTCTCTCACTTTGTCCCATCCTCATTACTTTATATTTGCTTGGGCTGAATTTCATCAGCCATGAATCTGGCCAACTTTGGAGTCTGTTTAGGTCCCCTTGTAAACTGATCCAAACATCCTTGCTTTTCACTTACCTTATGACTTTTGCATCATATGCAAGAATATCCAGGAAAGTCATTCACATTGATCAAGAAGAGTAACAGTCCCAAACAGAACCATATGGTACTCTACTGGTGACCTCCACCCATTTGGAGAAGGCTCCTCTGACATGCATCCTCTGCTCCTTTCCAGTAAGATAATCTTCAATCCACTGGAGGAGTTTTCCGTTATTCCTGCCTGGTATTCCAGCTTCTTAATCAGCCTCCCATGCAGTACTGCTTTCTGGTAGTGTGTGTGTGTGTGTGTGTATGTGTGTGTGTGTTTGTGTGTGTGTTTATGTGTGTGAACATTTCAATCTAATAACCACGCTTACCTCGATCTCGATCCCGATCTCCAAAACCACCTCGATCACGGTCACCAAAGCCACCACCACGATCGCGGTCGCCATATCCTCCTCGGTCACGGTCACCAAAGCCACCTCTATCGCGATCTCGGTCTCCAAATCCACCTCGATCACGGTCACCAAAGCCACCACGGTCACGGTCACCATAACCACGGTCTCCAAAGCCTCCTCTATCACGATCACCAAAACCACCACGACTGCAAATTAATGCACACAAACATTTTTGCTATACATATGATCTATGAGTATATCATCTTAAGAATAAGTAATGCTGCCCTGCAACTACTTTTAGAATACTGCATGTAATTTCTCCACTTTCAATGAACATTCTCCTTGGACATCTGTGTTCTAAAAGATGACAAGATATGCTTAAAGATAATCTTTAAAGCCATGTACTGTGTATAAATTTTTTAAATAGTGCTAAGTATAAAATTATGATATAGTATTAGCATCAGGCACCCTGCAATCTAATGTGTATGCCTTATCAAAAATATTAGCATTACACTTCAGCATATTATATACCATTATAAGTAAATATCCACAAACTCTTTGAATTTGCAATTAAGAATGAGGAAATGATGTAAAACCATATTTTTTTCTTTCCTACCTTCTTGCCTTTCTAACTTCATTGAGGTAGCATTAAAAACAAGCTAAATAACTGAGTGTTTTTTCCTTTCTAAGCAGCAAATGTGATGTGCAACAAACACAGGAAAGGAAACACTTGCTCTTAGGACTCCTTTCTCCAAGGATAATTTTCTTTCATTCAAACTATAGTGACCATCTGTGATTTGCTACTGCAAGCACCATGCTGTTTATCTTAAAATTTTTAATTCTCCTATTTTCTGGATTCTTTAATTTCCTATATTTTCTTATATATGAAATTACCTTCTTACCTAGATAACATTCACTATTTTACTTTTGATATAGTGCAACCATCTAAACAAGCAAAATTTGAAAGCAAATACTTCAAGTATGGCTGTTGAATCTGGCATGTAAATGTGAGAAAACAAGGCACTACAAATTTTGAAACATTATACAAGTACCATTCTCATATACATGTTTTCCTAAGACTCAGTCATCTGTTCCTGATGCTACCTCACCAAGGCGGGAAATGGTAAACTGGCATGAAAGAGAGAAGTTTCCTTTAAGTCCCTTTGCCCCAACTATTACACTGATGATATACTGATATATTAGTTGATCTTTTTGGCAATGGCAGGGTCAATTAAAGCACAACTGAAACTGCCAACGAGATCCTACAAAAAAGCCAGTGAAGTGGTAGCCATCAACACTAATCTATAAACAGTGTATGAAGGAATCTTGTCCTTTATCTAAGCATAGTACAGAGTCAACAAATAAAGAGAATTTGAAGTCAGTTACAAGCAATGTAGTAAACTATATATGACACCTCTGCCAATGGTACCAAGTGAAAGGATTCTTAAGCATAAGGCATGTCAGCCTCACATATTTCCCTAAATATCAAATGCCAAGAAGAAAACCCTACCCTTCATCACGGCGATCTCTGTCATATCCACCTCTACCAGGACTTCGATCATCTCTTCCACCTAAAAATAAGAAACAAGTTATGGAAATTTCATCCACAAACACCATATCATAAGGACTACCTTAAACATGATGGGCACAACCATATCCTCCACTATATCCTGGAAACCCCATCAAAAGCAAATTGTTCTAAACTAGGTTCCATTACAATATGATTCCTGTAGCTTGTTAACTCCAATGAAGTATTCAAAGTCTTGTCTCTTTTCACCACCTCCCATTCTCATTACTTTAAACTTGCAGTCTCTATGTTCATCAATCATTTGTTTGACCAATGCTTTAAACTTACTC
>JAUTYZ010112263.1:0-11450 GCA_032273725.1 Panulirus interruptus | reverse complement strand
CAAAAGACAGAGAGAAGGGTGGGAGGGTGTATGTGATGTCATCATGGTTGTTTAATTTGTTTATAGATGGGGTGGTGAGGAAGGTAAATGTGACAGTCTTGGAAAGAGGGGCGAGTATGCAGTCTGTAAGGGATGAGAGGGCATGGGAAGTGAGTCACTTGTTCTTTGCTGATGATGCAGCAGCACTGGTGGGAACTTCGAGTGAGAAACTACAAAGGTTGGTGACTGAGTTTGGAAGTGAATGTGAAAGGAGGAAGTTGAGAGTAAATGAATAAAAGCAAGGTTATTAGAACTGGTAGGGTAGAGGGACAGCTTAATTGAATAGAGAAAAATTGGAGAAAGTGAGATGTTTTAGTTACCTAGGAGTGGACATAGCAGCCAATGGAACCATGGAAGCGGAAGTGTCATGGGGCGGGTGATGGGGCGAAGGTTCTGGGAGTGCTGAAGAATGTGTGGGGAGAGTTTATCTGGGAGGGCAAAAATGGGTATGCTCGAAGGTATAGTAGTCCCAACAATATGATATGGATGCAAGGCATGGGCTATAGATAAGTCTGTATGGAGGAGAGTGAATTTGCTGGAAATGAAATGTTTGAGGACGATATGTGGTGTGAGGTGGTTTTATTAAGTAATGAAAGGGGAAGAGGTGTGCTAATAAAATGAGTGTGGATGAGAGCTGAAGAGAGTGTGCTGATATGGTTTGGACATATGGAGAGAATGTGAGGAAAGGTTAACATAGAGGAAATATGGTTAGGGCTGAAGTAACAGCCAACCAGTATCAGGTACGATTTGCATTAAAATATAATTAAGTACCGCATAGCAAGATAGTCTACACCCGACAGCGTAACGTTTACAGTTCATGGATAAGTTGCGGAATATATCACAAGCTTCTTATTTTTTTTTAAAATAAATTTTTTTCATTTCTTACCAAGATCGCTTCTGAATCTACTTGAAAAACACTAATTTTTCAGAGACATGGAAATATGGCATAGAATTATCAAGTTTGGGCTCACAGAACTAGTTGTGGAGCTCCACGCCGAAATACAGTTAGCTATTGAACTTAACCAGTGATCTCACTTGTATTCATAAACACATGTAACCAATGAGGGCCGAGATGCACCTTAAAAATTCTTCACATAACTCTCAGGGATACCCCCAGAAAGGTATATATAATGCACAATCACAATCTACAGACTTAATTCTTATCAATCATGGGCACTTCAAATATGTATATCAGAAATTTTGAAACTAGTTAATACTAGTGGCAGAGTCCGTTATCAATGGAATATTAGCCAATGCATTTGACTTCACATCCAACATACCCTCTATACATGTCCTTGTGGTAGAAAGTTGACAATAATACATTACAAAGAAGCTCCTAAAATTACCGAACTTTTCAGCCACACATCAGCTCCCACCCACCACACCAGCAAACGCCCCTAACCGCACCTCTCAACTTGGCAAACTACCCCAACAAACTTACTCACCTGTCTGATATACATGATGATTCTCCACTGATTCTGCAATCATAATTCTACATACGCTGAACATATTACCGCAAGAACAAATTTTCTTAAAGAATTTTCTCAGGACCGAGCCAAGCGGCAACAACTGTGAAAATGGCGGTAAACATATATAAGACTAAGTACGGCGTAAGCTGCTATGGAGGCGTTGGTAAAACTTGAACAAGAGAGCATCACATGATATACTCAAATCTTATACAGTTTTTCAAAGAAAGAGTGAGTACTACTCTTGAACAGAATTTCTCTAAACATTTCGTTTATACTTATATCTATTAATTAATAAATAACCCTCCGTGTCTTTGTTACCATTGATCAGAGATTTGACAGTTACCCTTTTCCTAGAATAGATCATTATTTTCATCAAACTCTTCTCTATCAGCATTAACCATACTCGATTTACATAGGGTGCAAGTAAGAATACACCTATTGTGGGTGATTAATTATGCTGAATGTTAGGAACTCATCCCACAGAAGACACCTAGTTCCTTGATGTATACATGTCAGCCTTTTATGTATATCAGTATTTAATTAAGAAGTCCTGATGAATAACTGTAAATGTTAAAGACTAATTTACCAATTATATTTATAGCTCAAAACAAGTGCTAATTTGCTAAGCCGTTTCCAATGAACATCATTGTGGACATATTCGTTCATATTAACGTTATCCATAGGTCCGTCTGACGATAGTACAACAATATCACCTCTTTGGAACATGAAAACTTAGTATTAAACTTGTTTTCACATGTAACTTTCATCTATTTGGGCTCCTGCAGCTCCAAGGCTGAGCTACCTTCAGTAGCAGGAAAACGATGAATTCCTCTGATTTTTTTTTTTTTTGCAACGAAATGATACTCTTAATGATTCAGCCTCACTAAAGGTGACTTTACATTCGCCGTGTAACCTCCTGCAGGCGGAATCCGGTCACACCACTTCCGCAAGCAAACATCAAAACGAATTGTCAGTAACCATCCCATGTCTGGTTCAGTTAATTTTAATTGAAAAATCAAGTAGTGAGTTGGCTGATGACATGAAAAAATGAGGAATAATGAGTTGAGTATTCTCTTATAGTATAAGAAACAGATTTGTGGAAAACTGGAAATGAATGCTGGCTTTTGTGGTACAAGGTGCACTGGTATCACCCTTAGACTCACCTCTGGTCCTCATAGAGATTTTGGTGATTAATTTGTCATGACCCTCTACATCTCCAAAGCATTTGATAGGATGTGGCATAAATCTTTGCTTTCCAAACTTCCTTCTGTTGACTGCTCTACTTCTCGCTCTTCCGTACTGCATAGGTTCTTCTCTGATCAGTCTATTTCAGAGTCATTGATAAATTGACTTCCCCTTCCATTCTGTCAACGCAGAAGACCCTTAGATTTCTTTCCTATCTCCTACTCTCTTTTTTCTCTCCATAGATTACTTGTCTCCAGCATGTAACCCTATTCACTCGCACTCTTGCAGTGAGGATTCCACTTACATAATCTTGTTTTTCCTCCCCTCATCACTCTAATACTCGGTCTCTTTCTAGTACTGAACACATCTCCTCTTGATATGGACCTGTGCAGTGTCAAAGAATAGGGGAGCAGAAACTTGGTTAAATACAGTAGTGATAAAACTCGGTTTCTACCTGTACCTCTCTCTAATTATCACTTTTTAACCCCCTGTTAATTTCAAAACATTACATTTCATCCCCACAGTAGCATAAATATGGGTATAACCATATTCTCTACTCTGTACTGAAAACCCCAGGATGGAGTTCTTCTCATTTATATGAAATGGGTTTTCCTCTCCCTCTTTATTAGCTAAGATGGGATCAAAAAGCATGTCTTCAGGCATCACCTATCTCCAACCATCACCTACTGTCTACCGTGATGTTCCTGCCCTATATTTATTCTGCAGATATTATTTTAGGCATGATCTTGTGAGCAGTCTGCATGTGTCCCTACCCCTAAGGCTTGGACCTGTGACACTTCTGGATGCTGCTCCCAGTGGTTTCTGTTTGGAGACCTGTAACACAAGGATTGACCATTATGATACCTCCTTCTATTAGTTATCCCCAAACACACACACACACATACACACACACACACACACACACACACACACACACACACACACACACACACACACATGGTAGCAGAGTAGTAGCTTACTCTGTATCTGAATTATTCTTGTTCACTTGAGCATTCAGAGCATCTCTAAATTTTCTCTTTAGCATGACTCTACTTTCAACCTAAGCTGTCTTATTACCCTCCTTGCTGATCATCATTCCTAAATACCTGAAGTCATCAGCAACTCTTAATAATTGCTTTTGTAAACTTATAGTGCACTGTTACTGTCCATATTTGTTGGAAACATGAACTGCTCTTGCATTTTCTTTCAACATCCTCCTCATACTTACACCAGAGAAACCTGTCATTCTATCTTAATCCTGTTTTGCAACTAGCAAAATTGCATCATATGCCTCGCTGCAACATCTGTGGTAGCTTTTATTGTGCTTCACCATGGTTCATCAGTACACTGCAATCACCTCAAAGCACTCTCTTCTTTTGCAGTGCCTTACAATTATGGTGACATCACACAGCCTTGACATACTCCAACTTTTATCTCAGACTACTCATTCATACCAAGATTGAGTCTCACACAAGTGTCATTTTCATTATAAAATCTCCCAAGCAACATTTGGAAGTCCTACATGCACACCATAGTTCTAAATCTACCTCTACCTTGATCTTCACATACAAGGGCTTCATGAATCCTTTTAACATAGTAAATCTTTCCAAATATGTTGCTAGCTATGACCTATTTATTTCGTAATTTTCTGTGGAATTACACTACTATGTAGGTGCAAAAGTCAGGTTTACACACCCTCTTTCCTTCATAATCCAACTTGCTCCTGACCTAAAAGGGCTTCACTAATCCTATTAACAGGACCATTCATAATCCCAGCATACACTTTGTCAGCTATGGTGTCTTTTTCTGTTATCATTACCTTCATTTCCTTAAACATGAGGTGAATCAAGGCATACATTCTCCTTTTTTGTGGGATTACTCCCTACTACTGGAGGTACCCAGCCACAGCCCTGCAGGCTGGCAAAAAGCAGTGATACCCAATTCCATGGAACAGACTTTCTTCCCAAGCCACCTGCAGGTAGAAGACTTAATCTTCTACCTCTTGTAACCATTTTTATTCCCCTTACCTTTATGCAGTAGAATGGTCACTGATCATGTCTGGTCATCAGGCTAAAGTACCTGACCATGTTTTCATGCTGCCACTTTAAGTTTTTAAACATCTTTTTTATTTTAGAAAGTGCTGATTAACCATTAGGTTCTAGCACTTCAAATTTAAAAAAATCAATTAATCATACATACTTTCCAAATATATTCAACAGCAGCTTCACCTCCATTCTTATGATCTTACTCACTGTTTCATATATACCCCCAGATATCCCATTTTTGTGATGCATTACTGCTCTTTTCAAGTTCTTATGTCTTCCTCTTTCCCTTACATATTTGCATTCTTGACCTTTAATTTTGCTGTACCAGTTCGCATTGTTTCCCTTCTAATTGTTTGTCCTCAGCTTTTGTCCTCCATGCCTTTATATAATGGCAATGAGTAGGAATTCTGCCTGTCCTTAAGCATCTCACCTTGGGCCATACATACACTGAAAACCTAACTAATCAATCAGTAACATAGTCACCGCTATTCTTGAGAAACTAAATTTCAATTCCATCCACTCATGCCACTTTGCCACACTTCATCTTACACAAGGCTTTCACCACACCTTCTTTTTCACCAAACCATTTGCCATGACCATGTCCCAAACACCCAACACTCATCTCCATATAATCTAACACATTCACCAGTCCTTCAAAATATTCACTCCAGTCCCCACCCCCCCCACTTTTTTTTTTTTCCTGACAGTCCTATTTGTTCTCTTATTTTCCTCACATTAATCACCTTCCAGAAGATTTTTATTCTTCCAGAAGTTTGTTGAAATATAAATATATGTGTAGTTTTATGAACTTAACAACTACATCCATGATTTCCCCATACATATTTACTGTAGCTGTTCATGTTGCTAGATTTTGTTTGCTTTGCAGGTCGCCATGGAGCAACACGTACGACCCACCTTTAGAAGATGGAGCTATGCCTAGTGACAGGCTACGTAAATTAGAGTTAGATGCTAATCAGGCCTTTGATCAGTATCGTGATATGTACTTTGAAGGTGGTGTATCCTCAGTATATCTTTGGGATCTAGATCACGGATTTGCAGGTAAAGTTGCATCTATGACTGCTTTTACAGTATCATAAAGCTTCTGCAAATTTTATCATGGTACATTAGGTAAGGAAGCTTTAATTATGAATATTGATTTATGTGAAATGTAATGCTTTTCGTGTATGTAATGAACACCCTGCCTTATTTACATAGGTAGTGTTGTGTTTCTCTCTAGGGTTGGTGTAGCTTCTGGTCCCTAAGGGAATCTCTGCGATCCTCAGGGATTACAAACCTAATTCCATGCCATATGGTGACAGAAATACTTCTTACCTGTTGCTAACTGCCTACTCAATGCTAACAGCATACAGCTTAGCCCAGGTCTTCTCATCAATCAATCAGTAGTTTTCATTCAGCAAAGACATAATTGGCCTTGACCATTAGTATTGACCTGTCTCATAATTCTCTAAGTCCCAGACATTATTTCCCAGCCCCCTTTTTATTACAGCTTCTTTCACCCTGTCGTGGATAAGTATCCATGTCTGATTTGGATAGGGTGTGGTATATTATAGAGTTTAATTGATTTATGTGACTTGTATTTATAAATTTTTACCTTTTCTGTATATATGATGACACTCCCTCCCCCAGCCCCCTTTCTTTTCTTGTCCCCTGGTTCTAGATGTTTTTTGTATTCCCTTGGAGGCTTTTAGTGTCTGGGTCCCTTACAGGGGAAATGATCAGAATTGTGGACTGGAACAGTGTTGCATATATGCTTACAAGTATGTATGACAGAGTTTTGCCAAACAGGCAAGGTTAGTGCTTAACACTCACCACTCACCTCAGGATTTACTTAATGAGTACTGTTATTCCTTTCCACTGCCACACACATTCTGTTGTTGCCCTGGGTTCATTTGGGACTGATCTCAACCACATGCTGTTGGGTCACATGATAACAAAAGTTATAGACTTGAACTCATGTTAAAACTTATTTCATTATTGCATAAATTAACTTCACTGGGAATGCACTTTGTCCCTTCTGTCTGGTGATTCTCTGGTTTGTGATTCACTTACTTGGTGTACATGAAAAAACAGAAAATATAGACATGTAGAAAATTATTAGTTTAAAAACCATGCACCACAATAGTGGGTGATCACTGGCTATTGTTTGCTTGCAAGAATTATGATTTGCTAACAAGTGGTGTCATTCACCAAAGCATATGCAGTGTACTGTATGTTGTCCATGAAAAAAGAATTAGATGTAAATAAAACACCAAAAATTTTTAAAGTTTCAAAAATAGCTCAGTACTGATAGCAGCCAGTACGATGAGAGAGACTAGAGGGGAATGTTGTGTTTGTGCTGGCAAAGTATATTACAATGCTATAAGTGTCTGCACTGGGGGTTGAATCCAGGTTAGTAGATTGGTTCAGTGGTCAGCAATGCTAACCATAAAACTACCAAGGCACCATCATATATGGCATTGTGATAACTAAGAGTTGAGTTTGTGTACTTTTGGCTGGTACAGATCCATGCTGAGGAATCTGCTAGTCATAGATTATGAGCATGAAATACTTTTTTGGTTCATCATTAACCAGGAAAAGTCTCCCTTGATTCCCAGTCAGAATTTTACTTGGTTTGAAATAGGTTGGCGCACTCAGACAGGTTCTCTCTTGTCTCCTAAGGGACTAAACAAACATTGTAACAATTCATTCCCAGTCCAGGAGGGTGTCGTGACATCAACTAGAGGACTCTTTAGGAAAGTTCAGTATTGCAACTCAGTCCAATCCCAAAGAGAAAACATTCTGGGTGAACAAACTTTACTCCAAGAACTTTTGATGTCTTAGGCTGATGGAAAGATACTATATTAGGAATCTCCTGAGGTCTATACCTTCGACAGCTCCTTCCACTTCCTTGAAGGTTTGGATGGAGCTTCCATTCCTCAGAAGGTCAAGCAAGTGCAGGTTTTTTGGAAGGAGAAAGAAAATTCATTGCATATCGTCATAAAGGAGCTGTGGGTTCCAAGATTCTTCTTCTCCTTGAATGTCTTGAATCCAAGGTATGGGATTCTGTTTCTTTTGGACAACAATGTGGCTGTCCTTTGTCTAATGACAAGGGTCCTACAGATCTTTTCTTTTATAAGAGCAATAAAAGAAGAAAAATAGCCAATATATATATAAGCCTTTTTATAAAGGCATCCAATATTCAAGGAGTTTTTATATATGGCACAGCAGATGCCCTTCAAGATCGATACTTACAATAACAATGTGTATAGGGAGAGGTGCATTCAGCAAAAACCATGCTGCCAGCTTATGGCTCTCTGATATTTAACAAGGGTCTGTAGCAGCAGATACATTCCCCATGGACTGGAACTGTTTGAACCAAATTTATTTCTTTCCTTCAGAAATCTGGGGAAGGTCTTCCCAATTAATTGGTTAATGAAATTTTATTTGATTATGTTATCCTCCAAGTGTGCATGCTTTTAAGGCTCACAGGATGAACAGACCCTGGAGAGAAATGTAAGTTTTGAAGTATGAAAAACTTTTTTCTCTGGTGTGTTATCCCATAAGTATTTCTCCTGAGTTGTTTCCCCACCCTTTCCTTCCCCTCTTTCGATAAACCTTTCTCTTAACCGACATTGACCACCATCGAGTTGACATCCATTTGATGAGAATTATGAGGCAGGTTAGTACCAGTGACCAGGGGACAGTGATGTCTTTGCTCAGTGGATGTTGCTGATTGGAACTTGGGTAGACCTGGGCTGAGTAGTAGGCTGGTAGCATCAAAATGGTGGTTAGCGAAGGGTGAGAGGCACTTACCTTACCAGAAGACTGGGAATGAAGAGGTTTCTAACTCTCAAGGCCCTACAGATTCTCTGAAAGATTGCAGAACACCTTCTCAGAGAGAAACAGTTTTTCTTAGTTCAAGACTTACAGTTTTCTCCCCTTGTTCATACTTGATCAAGATTGTGGTGCCACATTTTGGGTTATTCTAATATATTACCTGCCATTCACATTTTTATCACCTTTTCTCCCTTCAATATTGAATGTATTCCAATTTTTGTCTTCAGTATTTTCAACCTTAAATGTAGTCTAGATTTCAATTTCACTTATTAGATTATATGACCTACTATTTCTCCTTTTTATTCAGGTCATTAAGCATGTTTTATCCTGATAGTTTAGTTATATATATTTTTTTTTTTAATTATTGCTTCATTCTTCTGCTTTCCCTTTCCCTCCATAGTGAGGTAACACCAGGAACAGATGACTGAGACATTGAGGAAAAATCCTGTCATGGATTCTTGCTTCCACACCCCTTAGTCATCTATGCAACATGCAAGAGCTAACTTTCTCCCCTATCCTTAGGGATATTATGGTGCCAGGGATCTGATTACAAGAGTGGGTGGTATGGAATTGAGGTTATAATTGGAGGGAATGGGATGCCTAGTGTAAATGAAAAAGGTTAATAGCTCCTCAAGTTGTATGCTGAAAAAGGATTAGTGTTGGTAATACTTGGTTTGAAAAAGATGCTTAAATAAGTATGCGTGAGCGAGTGGAGATGGGGGTTAGCGAGCATTATTAGATTTTGTGCTAATTGACAGATTTGCAGAGGAGAGGCATTGGATGTGAACAGGCTGTGATTAGTAGCAGATGGGATGTCTGATCATTTCTTTGTGGAGGTAAGTCGGAAAGTTTTTTGTCGATTTTTTGAAGAAAAAAATTGACCTGTGAAAGAAGTGGTGGAAGTGAGTGAGCATGGAAAAGAGGCCTGTGTGCAAAGATACCAAGAAAGATTGAGTGAAAAAAGTGAGACTAAATTAAATAAGGGGAGCGGGAGAGGAGACTCTTGTTTACTAAATTCGCAAAGAAGATTAGAGACAAACAATCCACCAGCTCAGTTGGCAATCAAAAAATTTCCATTTGGGAATATCTTGGCAAGCCTTTTTATGATTTATTTGTGTACAACTGTATTTTAATGATAATGGTGTGGGTGAAAAGTAGACTTCAAGACTATTAACACACCTAGTAATGAGAGGAGTGAGGAAGTGATAGGACTTTTTCATTCTTTTGCAATCAGGGTCCAAGGCTCACATCTGTACAACACTGTTGGATCATTATACCCTCAGACATAACCATCTTTGCCCTGATAGACACTGACCTATCCTTCCACACACTCACTGTACCCAGGACTTTAACCCCCTCTCCCATCCTAATCCTATGATTCACTTCAACCATGGTTCCATCCACTGCCATATTCACTTCCAGGTACTTCAGCGCTCCAGGTCCTCCCCATTCAGACTTACTGCTGCTCCTTATTACTTTACTTTTGTTCAATTTACTCACTCTTCCAGACTCTTGTCACCAACTTTTGGAGTTTCTTTTATGAGTGCTACTACAGCTGTATCATTTGCAAGCACCAACTGATTTACCTCCCTCTTTAGCCCATCCATAAGCAGATTAAACAGCCACAGTGACATCACACATCCATGAAACAGACCCACCTTCAGCATGACCACTTACCCTTCCCCCTGCTTGCACACATGCTTTACTGCCTAGTAAAAACTTCTCAGTGCATATAGTAACTTCTTATTTACCCCATATATTTTTAGCCCCTTCCAGAAGGCCTCTATCTCAACTCTGTCATGAGCTTTCTCTAGATCCATAACTGTCACATGCAGTTCACTTGCTTTCCCCAAGTATTTCTTTCTCAAAATCTCCAAAGAAAACACCTGGTTTAAACATCTTGTACCTCTCCTAAAGCCACACTGCTTCTCCTCAGTCAGTTATTCTATGCATGCCACCTCCCTTTCTCTATCAGCACTCTTCCATACTCCTCACTAGGTATACTCAACATACTGTGCCTATATGATTCAAGCATTCACTTGTCCCCATTACCTTTACATAAGGTCATCATATATATATTCTCCTAGTCCCCAGGCATCTCACTGTCGGCTATACAGACATTAAATAACCTTACTATTCAGTCAACATCAATGTCACCCCTTTTCTCGAGAAACTCAGCTGTAGTCTCATCCACTCGTGCAGCTTTGCCAAATTTCAACTCATACAGAAGACTCTCACTACCTCTTCTCTACCTCCATCCTACAGGACTCTCTCATTTTATGTGCCACTTTCTTCCAAACACACCACCTGTACCATTCTGTCATCTAGCACATTTAGCAGTCCTTCAGAATTCTCACTCCATCTCTTTTGCACCTCTTCTTTGCCTGTTACTACATCCCTGTCTGCTCCCATTTGTTCTGTTTTTCTCTGAACACTGTTTACCTCCCCAAATTAATTAACAATAGTAAAAATTAAAATAATATTTAAATTAATAATGATATTGCTATTAATAATGATGATAATGATGATTTTAATAATAATAGTAGTGGTAATACTCTAATAATGATAATAATAATAATGATAATAATACTTGATAATAATAATAATGATTAATTGATGGGTATGTTAAAGAGAGACTTTTTAATGTAAATGTACTGAGAGGGGTAGCTGGTGAGATGTCTGATCACTATCTTGTGGAGGCGAAGGTGAAGACTTGAAGAGGCTTTCGTAAGAGAGGAAACAATATCAATGAGAAGAGAGTGGTGAAAGATAGAGAGCTAGGAAAAGATACTTGTATGAAGAAATACCAGGAGAGATTGAGTGTAGAATGGCAAAAGGTGAGAGTACTTAAGCAAGGGGGAGTGAGTGAGGATTG
>JAUTYZ010112152.1:0-11450 GCA_032273725.1 Panulirus interruptus | reverse complement strand
AAACTTTAAGTTTATTTCCAACACATGAAATTAATTTTAAAGCTTCTCAGCTGCCTAACTTGGCTCTTGCTTACAAGCATTACTCATAATATTTTCATGCACACTGTTATCATTACTGACTCTTCAGAACCATGACTTTCTTGGTACCTGAAATATCATATAGCTCCTTTGAGTTGAAGTTAGCAATAATTTTGCGCTCTCCATGGATGCGGGGCAGGAATTGAAGTGTGTGAGAAAATTTCCCTTTAGGTGGTACCTCACTGGAAAATACATAAAAAGCAGTAGTAAGATTCTATTTCAAAATTAATGATCATCATTGCAACACCCTATGGCCCTACATCACTTCTGTCTTCAGTATTCAAACTCTGCTAAAAACTGGTCCACAACAGAATCAAGCAAAATATCCCACTGTCACCTACACAACATGGCTTCAGACCCAACCAATCCAAACACTGACCTCACATAACACACCCTAGATTGCTTCAACCAACCACAACCCCCTCCCTACACAATACGAGAGGAAACAGAAATCAGGAAAGCAGTTGACACTCCCTGACACATCCTCACACACAAGTACTTGACACCACCCTCCACTACAGTAACAAAAGTAGTTGGTAAATTCATAGCTGGCTGCCATGCCAGAGTCACTTACAGTGGTTTTGCCAACCCTCTTCAGTTTTTTCTTACACAACCTCCCATTACCTCCAGCAAACCAAAACATAAAGTTCATCTCATATGCAGACAACTTCACAGTCACATCAAAAAACCCTGACACCATAGTAGCAACAACAAACATGCAGCACTGCATTATACAACTAGAACAATGGATCACCCAGAACAGAATGTCTGCATCTCTACAGAAGTCTTCATTCACTCTTTTATTCCTGACAGACACAAATCCATCTGACACCCTCCAGTCACCTTAAATGGACAATCACTTCTACTTAGCAAAACATCAACCATTCTAAGCATCACATATGACACACACATGACAGTCACTCCCCATACCAATAACATCAACACAAAGCATCAGACAAACTAAATGCCCACAGAACAATAACTGGGACCAGATTTGGACAAGAAAAAGAATCCCCCAACATCCTATACAAACAAATCATCTGCTCCACTTTAAATTGTGTCTCACCTACCTGGTCTTCACCTTCTCAAAAGCATATAAAAGAAAGCTGCAAACCACAAAAAATAGCACAGTCAGAACAATCACTGGCTGCATAGCAACTACAAATACTCAATACTTTCTCAATAAAACCAACATCCTCCCATTGCAGTCCCACTTCAACATGCTTGGCACTCAATTCTATGCAACAGCTCATCCCACCCAAACCACTCTGTTACCAACCACCAAGTAGGAATAGGAATAAAAATCTTACTCTGCCTGACACTTTAGTAACCTCTACTCACCTAACTCCAAAAAAATATAACACACAGTACACATACACACTGAAATAACCTGGTAAGCACTAAACAACCAACCTCCCAACTCAGCTTAAACTCCAGCCCAGCAGACATACAGCCATTATGGAAACCACTCTTCCCAGACAAACACAAGTCACACTCTCCTGCTTTTGCTCTTGACACCAACCATCGCTACACTACGAACCATTTCACCATATCTGAAGACCCATCATGCCCATGATGCAACTACCATAAAGAAGACACCAAGTACTTCACAGTCAAGTGTCCTGCACAGTCTGCGCACAGACACACACATACACATCACAACACATATGACCTGAAAGAGTCCTCTTGCTAAAGGCTCCCACAGCCCAAGGCTGTGCTACTTCCAGTAGCAGGGAAATGTAGACTCCTTTGGGATAAGAATTTCTTTCATGAGACTGTACAGCCTTGCAGGCAGCGTCCAGTAACACCTCAAGATTACAGTGTCTACCTCCTTTATCATAAGAATGATACTAAACTTCATATCAGTTGATAAAAAATATTTCATGATTTGTATCAGTCTAATACAATGTATCAAGGACCATACCTATCAATTGTCACTGATCTTGTACGCATTAGGCCTGCACCCTCCAAACTGAGGTGCAACTCGGTGAGGGGAACATCTAGTGGGTTGGTGAAGGAGAGAGTAATTTCACACATCTGTTTTACTCGTACCTCTTGAGGGGCCTGCAAAAATATAACTTGTCAGTTGATATGAAGTGAACATGCACTGACTGACTATCTTATAAAACAGGACAGCAGGAATTCACTTATAGATATTTCATTGTAATTTATGACTTTTTTTTACAAGATGCATAAAACCAAAAGCCTACACAAAAATATATATTAGAAAAAAAATCACCAGTGAAATAACTTTGTACTTCTGCAGTTTGATGATTATCAAAAGCTTTCCTAATCAAACTCTTAATAAAAAAATACATTCAATTAATATATCTCAAACAATATCAATATTTCAAATGTCACACACCATATTTATGTATGGCTGATTAGACAGAGCTTGTAGGAATTTTGAGTATCCTGCCACCTTATTGATCTGTTGAAAGAATTACTATGTTACAGCAGAAGCAATTCTTGTTTTCTTTTAAAACCAGAAAAAAAAAATCCATAGCCATTAACTGTCATATTAACTCTTCTTTTCTACGAAACTTTTCATAACATTGTCATTCCTCTGTCTCACTGTCGTAATAAAATGCTTCCTATACATTTAACACCTCATGATAAGTTAGAGCATGTTACCTGAATCTGCAACTTAGGTTTTTCCACTGTGAAGTCATCTTCATCAGTCCAGGTCTGGCCAGTTTCATGCACGCGGCAGATAGCGTAGATCTTCATCATGCACTGTTCTACCATCTTCTTCCAGTACTCATTGTACTGGATGGTCAGAGCCACATCCTGCACATTCACATTATTTGTTAACTGGGTACTTCATTACTTAATCATAAATTCCAAATCATTCATGATTTCATTATCTATGTAAATGAAATTGTTCAGAGGCTCTAAGATTCTGTAATTTTCTCTCTCTCAATGTAGGTAATGGAAGATGTGTTATATAGTGTAGAAAGACAAGATATTGAAAACAAAGCCTGTAGTAAGTGGACAAGGAAAACATGACTGACAAGTAGATGATATATATGTGCTGAAGACTGGATATTTATGGCACTATAATACATGCATACACAGAAAAAAGACGTGGTAGATGGCAAACATATGAAAAAAAAAGGACGGAAGACAGTTAAAGTTTACATTTTAGGCAAGAAAGGAGGAAATGATAGTCTAGATGCAAAGGACTGAAATTGATAACGAGAAAACACAGAATGAGGCAAATGAAAATTATTAAGATGAATACAGAAAAAATTATACTGAGTCAAGTGAAAGACAAATTAAACTGCAGATGAAAGTGATAATAATATGAAAAGTAAAAGTACAATAATGGAGTCAAAGGATGACAAGTAACAGTATGAAAATGAAGAGTCACCAAGAAAGAAAGTGAACGGCAATAATATGTGCAGACAGTGGGTAGGAGGCAGGTGCAGTTTGATGAAAGGGAGTATAATCATCCCTGAATGTGTATGACAGCACTCCTTTTGAACTTTTGATGCCAAAGGATTTTACAATAAGGAAGAATTTGAATATGCACATCTATAAATCTGTTACAAATAACTGATAAGTATCTCACATGCAAATGGGAAAATGAATGTGGGTTCATGCACCCACAGAGCCTAAACGAATCGGATATTTGTTTTTACTGTATGAATGATCAAGAGTGTAAGAAAAAGGAGAAATGTAAAAATTTAATAACAATTGAATATGTAGAAAATAGAAGAGCTATAATAAATTACAATGAAAATGCAATAAGAAATAGAAAAGATTATCAACAAATAGATGTATATAGATGTACAAGAAGATGAAGACCATCTAATGAAAACCAAGGGAAGAATACTGGAACAAACATGGAAAACTGATGGAGAAGAGTGGATGCCAAGAGATGCCAAGCAAAAAGGAAACAAAGAATGATTATCAAGGGATTTCATGAGTAATATCTATCATACTATATGTGACATAATCTTAAAAGTTATAACCTAAACTTAGGGCACAGTTCTCATATAGCTTTCCTTGACATCTCCACATATACTGCAGTGAGGTGTATAATTACAATAAAGCAGTGATAGCAAATAATGAGCACACACAAAATTTTTTGACTGCCAATTTAGCTCTAGGCCCAAATTTTCTTAATGTCTTGTACTGTGATTACTCCTTTCTCAAACTACTTCATTATATTGATTGTCTACTGCAGCTGTCAGCAACCAGATTTTTCTTCTGGATGCTGGTGCACCAGAAGAGGATGAGGACTTGACTGGGCATTTTCAAAACATGACACATGAGCAGTCACTAAAAAAAAAATATCTCAGAAACTCTGTTCCTGTCTCAAGTGTATTTATTAAAACTTTAAATTTTGGGTGCCTTTTGTAAAGGTAGTTTTTATAAGAACAGTCTTCTCCTGATATTTTTATATCAATTAATTTCTACATCTTAACCTTTCTTACCATCCATTCATAAGAAGAGCAAGATCTACACATTTGGTTATGTGATACTAAAAATAATCTCTACATTTTTTTCAGGATAAATGTGTAAAATTCTGTTGCCTACCTGTGTCTGTTTAGGTCCAAGAACAAAGGTTCCCTCAGCTTTCTTGATAAGGGAAACGTTGACACCAGTGTAGAATACAGACCTTGCAGAAAGAAAGCTGCTGATTTTTCTTGGCTCATCTGACTCATTGCGGGCCACAACCTAACATAAAATTGGAAAATATCGCCTTATGAGTTTTTTCATGTAAAGAATTGCATCCACTACAGATACAAATAATCAAATCAAAATAAACATTTTACTACTTTTAAGAAAACCTTTAACTAAGTATCAGTCATATTAAATAGTTATCCACATCAACATAACTTTAGTTATCCTTCATCTCTCAACCACAGATTAGCAATGCATATGATATTCAAAACCCAAGAATAACTCAAGTTACATAAAAATTTATAATAAAACTTGGTAAGAGAGTCACTAATGTACTGGTATTTACCTTAACCTGGAATGGCTGACCAATTTTGATTGTATCAATATCTATCAGATCAAAGAAAACATCCTCTTTGTGACTCTTATACTCATAGTACTGCTGAGCCCTGCGCGAGCCACGGATGGCATTGTGGATAGCAAGACGTTCACCTTCTGATCCTTCTACATTCTTGTATTCATTTACGATATCCTCTTTGTCTTGGTCCCCATCATCATCCTCCAAATCATGTCTTTTTGTAAGGATCTGTAAGGAATACTGTTTTCTTAGTTTCTGTATTATGCTCATACCCCCATATCATCAGTTTTGTTCACCTATCAAGTGTATCTTACAGACATTCTCTTATTGTGAAGAAGGCTTACTAAATCTGAAACTTTGGCTGTTCACCTTGTAATTTCTAAATCCGATATCCAGCAAATAATTTATTTTGCTTATTCAATGATCTGTTGTAAACAAATGATGAATTAACATTAACATCATATGTCCTCTCTGATGATCTGACAGTTACATTGCAGCCCCCTGATCCTACACAAGAAACAAAACACGTGCAGCACTACATCACACAAATAGAACATTGGGTTGCTCATAACAGAATGTCTTCATCCTTAAAGAAACCCACTATCACCCTCCTAGCCCCTGATGGACATGAATCCACCTGTAGCTCCCATACTCCTATAATTTTGAATGATCATCCACTCCCACACAGATAAACTCCAACCACATATGTTCCACTTTTACTTGAGCCCTTAGGGTATGTGACATTGAGCTACTTCACTTCCAATATCTGGTGTTCTCTAATGATATAGAGAAAACTTGATGCTGCAACATTTTACCAATCAACAAGGTATTGGTGAATGATTTTGTAATCATTTATCACGTTATGACAACATTAACTGTTATTAATATTTTGTTTGTTGCTGAAGATCATTTCCTGTTTCCTCACCTTACTAATGAAAGTTCCATAATCAAGTATTAAGCAACTTCTAGATAACCCCCTGTCATTGCCTATTACTTTTTAAAGTGATTATTTCATACATTTCTTTCACTGTTTGATTAATACACTTACCGCTCGGCCGACGTGATACTTGTTCATCCTCAAACGACTCCATCCCCAGTCACTCTCTGGATCCTCACCCCAGTGCATCACATCAGCATTAACTTCAGCAAATACGAAGGGAGCATCATAGTTAAGGCCAATGTCACCACGTCTGATAGCTTGTAAGGAAATTGGTCCACACTGCATCTTGTCTGTGAAGTTATTGTTAAAAATAATATCATTGTAATGTATTAAAAAAAGGTTTTAGTATTAGCATGAATTAATCCTACTTTTAGGAAAATTTACTTCAAGCACATGTATTCACCTTATGATCCATTTCTGAAGGCACTATATGTTATTTCTCTATTAAAGCTTATGTGAACTGATTGTATGAAAGCAACAAGAGCATTATAATGAGGGCTGGCACCTTTCTCTGGGATCATGTATGTATATTATGTATTAATTCTAAACTGTTTTCATATATGGGGAGGGAGCTTTAAACTTATGGAGACCTATCTCAATTTTTTGTAGATTTATTTTGAATTTTTCAATACCAGTTATATTTAATTGCTCTTAACTTGATCTACAAAGCCACTGTTCTATTATTAAAGATATGCTTTCGCAAATTTTTCCTGATTTTTCTTCTGTTGAACATTTTAAAGGATTTTCCTTATTTAGTTTCAACACTCCATTTCTTTGCTGTTTATACCTTATTTATCAGCATTTACATAAAATGATTTCAAGACTACTTTCCCATTGCTGGATATTCCAGTTCTTTTTGCACTGGTGCATTGAGTATTGTGTAATTACAAACTGGTCATAGCACTATTTCTGCAGTATGGGGAGGAAGTTTTAACTTTACGTTTTGGGGCTCCGTCTCTTAAGCCTTTTTAACTGTTTTATAACTAATTAAACATCTTTACACTTTTAATGTTTCCTGTTTCTTTGCTAAACGCCTTCCATTCATTCATCAATGTACTTCAACAGAAGAATTTCTTCATATCTTTCCTAAATTGTGTCTTCCTTACTTCCAGTATCCACCTTGTCAAATCAATTTAAAATATGCAAGGTAGTGAATCATGTCCCTCCTTTTCTTGCTCTCTTCCAGCACAGTCGATTCAGTGATTGCTATTCTTTTTCGTACCACATCTTCCTCAATTAAGGAAGATGTTTTTGTTGTCCGTCCACTGAACCTTTTCAAGGAAATAGGAACTTTTCCTCAAAGGGTGTGACCGAACCGATGATGATGACGTATATTCTTGTTTGGGTCTATTATTTACTGTTACCATCTTACTGACCATCTTGTCCATATAACTGACAGCAATTTTAACAGATTATTTACCTCCCTGACAATGCTCCCAGTGTGGTGGTCTGATAATGAGCTAGGTACTATGTTAACCCCAAGTACTTGTTCATATGGAGACTCCTGCAAGATAGTGATCACAGATGGCCTCCTTTCAGTATGAACCATCTTCATTGTTTTGCATTGAAGTATTTCTTTTCTTCAACCAGCTTGAAAATCCAGATTCTCTACCAGCCTCTTATGCAGTAGAGTATGAAATATCTTCTAACAGTCCCATTATCAATCTTGCATAGGACCAAAGCTGGAGCTGATCTGATCTAGGTGGTTACTATGTAGTTTAAAAAGAACAACATTTTTACACATTATTTTTGTCATGACTTTTGCATCAAAAGCAAATATATTTGGGTATGATACAAGTTCCAGTGGCAAATCATTTACAAGGATCAGGAAAACTACTGTCCCCAAATACTAAGCACTTTGGAAGACTACTCCACCTCAGTTAGAAAAGGCAACTCTAGAGTAAGTCCATTGTTTTTCAAATGTTTCTGTGCTTCAAAGAAGTTTCATATTTCACTTGGCATTACATCATATAGTCTTTCCATAACTTTTGCTGGACTATCATGAATTTCTAAAATATGTTTGACATATTTCAGAGCATGGTAAAGGAGAGAGACAGGGAGAGAAACACTGTATGTGTGTGAACCATGAGGCTATATGTAGCTGATCCACCTTATGTAAATGGGATTGGAATAAAAAATACCAGATAATAAGTGGATTGTCTGGACATTTTGGATCTATCTCCAGGTTTTAGATCAGCCTAAAAACAAAGGAAAATATGAATGGTGGAAAGAAAGCATTATACTAAGACTAAATTGCTCCTCCCTTTTCAAAGACATATATAGCAATACCTTAATGAAATACTGACAGTATGTGTCATGGATTAAAATGCCTTATATGCGAAAATTGTTGTCTCGTTATATGTAGATACATTAATATCCAGAATAGAAAATACAAGTACTGTGCTGTGATAAAAATATGCCATTTATATTCCATAGTTCATGATTTACCACAAAAATACTCAGTGCTTAATCATCATGAGCACATACAAATATAGTGGTTTATTATATAGCCAATCTAGATGTTATATATATATAACTCCATCTGCTTAGAGACACAGTCCTGACATTCTGAATAAAATGGCATCTCCCTTCGCTATAAAGCAAATCACATACTCACGATCACTTTCTTCTTGAGGAGTGCTATCGATTGCCTGCCAACCGCCATAGCCTGGAGGAAGGTCATTCCTAGCCATCCACACATCATTCCATACGTGGAAATTCCAAATGGAATCCCAGTTCTCGCCATCAGGTCCACCTTCAACTTCATTGCCCACTTTGTCAAAGAACTTGTCAATAGTAAGGGAGGAATTCGTGTCATGGGCAGAGACAAAGTTGGTAACTGATCGGCATGGAATACCCAAAGCACGGCAGACTGTAATAAAAGATTAGAAATATGTAGCAAGAGATTAAGCCTTCTTAAGGCAATTTTCATTGGTTAAACAATAAGTTTAACAATGACATGTTGCAACTATGAAACTAAAACAATTATTCAAGATGAAATGATACATTTCAAGCATTTGACAATGCATCTTCCAATACCAAGAATATCATAATTCTGAAAAGTAAAAATTTACAATAGCTAATGTACTGTATTTGATGACAATAAAAGTCAGTCCTCAAAATCACTAAATGACCATATGGATGTACAAACTCAACACTTGTTTCATACCTGTTGTGACAAGAGCAGAGAAAACCCAGCACTGTCCATACTTGACAGGTTTATATCCACTTTGCATATATTCTTCCATAATTCTGGCGCTACCAGTCCATTTGTAAGGGGCCGTACCATCACTGTACTCCCCATCCCATCGTCCCGATAGGATGCCCTCCTCATCATAATCATTTACCTTAAATGGAAATGTTTATATAAGAGAAGCAGTTTTGATAAAGCTGTTCTTTAGGAAATACTTAAATAGTATACTGAAAGGGTGTTATTGGGAAAATTACTTACTCCGGCAGAAATTCCTCGCACAACTTGTACTGGGTTCCCACGCTCGGAATCAGCTATACGACTCAGCTCTAATATGTATGCAGACACAGGAAGCACAACATCATCAAACTGGCCATATGCCCAGGGCCTTCCTCTAGATCTAGTATAGGCACCAACGTACACTTTGCCTTTGTCATTCATCACATATTCCTCCCTCTTCTTTTCATCATCAAGGTATACAGCATCATCTGAAAAACAGAATTATCTATGTTTTTAAATGCATGTTAAATAATTTTAGCAGGATATTTGGAAAGTATGAAAATACAGTATTGCAAGCATTAAGGTTTATGTAAGGTTAAGGAAAGCTAGTTTTCACTGTTTTTGAGGCAAAGATTTTCCATATCTAGAACCAAATTTGTACAGTAGTGATCAACTTTTTTATAACCAGCAGCTCGTATGCAAAAACTTAACCTACCTGGATATTCTTGAAAAAATAAACAATGATGCCCATCCTAAATGTACCTTCAATATAATCATCAAATATTTGTCTAGTTCATCATATTTTTCCTGGGGATTGATGTCACCAAAACTCTAGAACTCCTCCAAAATCCATTCTTTGAATCACTGAACTGTTACTTGCTACACTGCAACAACATTGAACAGGTACTGTATCAAATGTTTAATGCCTACTAACCTTTGCACCAAGGATTGAAAAGAATGAAACAGTCTGTGTCATCTGAGTGTAAGTTCATGCCTCGTCCCAGGCTTAAGTCCTGAAGACCACTACGAACATCTAGGCGCCATATGCCCACCATGGCAGTGGCAGGAATGTACACCTATAAAACAAATCAATTTATAAAAAGGAAAGACTCAGGAGTAATCACTACAGTAAAAACATATGGTAATGCAGTAATATCCTAAACAAGAGACACAACAACATGGCAAAAAGATAATAAAATATAATCACCTGCACGACAAGATCTTTGCCATTAGTGCCGGGGTCAATGCGACAATCCCAGTGGTCCTTGTTTTTGGTGAATTTCTCATTTTCCACTGTGACGACATTCATCGTGCCCTTCTGAACTGATGGCTTGCTTCCTACAGACAGATACATATTCTTACAATATCTACAGCCATTTTCTGTAACTAAGCAATAATTGCAGTTTTAAGAGAAAAACACCAAGTTTATTGCATAATAAATTCGATACAATAATACTGTAATACAATTAAAACCTATGAAAAACTTACCAAACTTAAAATTTAGAACTATACGGTCTCTTTCAATATCAAAGGACTTTTGAAACCTCATGGCTAGGTAGAAGGTCTGACCACGACGCAGCACTGGCTTGGGGTCTTCTTTATCATGCACAAAATCAAACTTCATAGTATTATGGTTTTTGGCATTATCCTTGATGTACCAATGGACACGTTCTACCTGGTTTGCTGAAGTGGGTGCTGCAGATGAAGAGCAAAATATAAGAAGGGTTACCGAACTCATGCTTCATATAATTAAGCTGAGTATTGTATTGTGAACCTCATTCATCATCAAACTGGTGACTGTCATGAGCAGCTTAATTTCATGTTTTTTTCCTCTCCCATTTTTTGCAAATGGAGAAGAGAAGATACATATATGAACAGCAGGATTATGTAAAACACTAAGGAGCATGATGCTGACAGTCACTTGAGAATAAATACTGGAGTAAGTTGGTAGATAACATCCTACAATGAGGTACAGAAGGATTTAACTCTGTCAGACACTGGGGAACTTGATGATGGTGAGGAACATGCTGGTGCAAGACAATGAGGGTCATGTTCCTGTGAAACAGGGGAGCATAATGATGAGATACAAAGGACTGATGCATGTAGAACAATCAAGGTTTGAATTATAGGGGAAGATGATGAGTGCGAAACAGCGAAACAGAAATGATATGATACTGATGGACATTCTGTAGAACGGCACTTCGTAGCTTGTGGTGTAAGATACTATGGAACCAGGTGGTGTGAGATGGTAATGA
>JAUTYZ010111932.1:0-11452 GCA_032273725.1 Panulirus interruptus | reverse complement strand
TTGATGTGAGAGACTGAATTAAAGTGAAGGGTGCTTTGACTGCAAGAGTGGTTGATTTGGCAGTTGAGGGTGTAATTGTGGGCATTGGGTACCTATTTTGAATGAAAATTGATTTTTTCTCAGTGCTAATTACATTTGCTTGTGATGTGAGTCACCTCTACATGCTAATAAAGTGCTCCTTCAAATTTAGATAAGGGTGGGAAGACACAGTCTGTACAAGGATGGCTTAGGTCTCCATACCATAAAATGTACTAGTACGGCTAGGGTCCTTTAGGGGTAAACGTCCTGTGGAAAAATTTGGGATATTATGGAATTTGGCTTCTAATGGAACACCCTAACCCCAACTTAGTTTGATAGAACGGGATCACTGTAAATCAAGCTAATTATTACTCAGTAAAAAGGGGTTATTTCAAACTGTTACATAACTTGAGTATTTTCAGTTATTCATTGGAAGAAAACTGATCCTACTGCCCCATAGCTTGAGTGGTTAAGCAGACACAAGACAAAACAGACCATTCTGCTTACAGCGATGCTGCTGACTGTAAACTAGATTTATGAACACTGCAGTAAGAGCATAGATTTTGCTATCATTCTAAGGGTATGCAATAATAAGGCAAAAAAAAAGAATACAGTGTTAAAGAATGACAGTTGAACTTATAATTGTTTATATTTTTTGCATTTTAAAAGTTTAAGAGAAATATATTTACATATGGAGGGTTTGTGGGGCCTGGTTGTGGATAGGGGGCTGTGGTTTTGGTGCATTGCTCATGACAGATAGAAATTGGATGTAAGCAAATGTGGCCTTTCTATGTCTGTTCCTGGTGCTTCCTCACTATTGTGGGAAACAGTGAACAAGTATGACAAAAAATTACACAGAGATCAATAGCATTATCAAAAGCATAGCATCAGTTTAGGAACTTTAAAATCATAAATACAGAAAGTTTTTTTTTATTTAGTAAAATGTAGTTTAATACAATTCTTTAATTAAAAAGTCATTTAACTAAAGAACCGATTTGTCCATTAGCTAAGAGAAAACAGTAGTCCACTTCTAGTGGTAAGCTCTGGTTGGGGGACTGTTCCTTTGAATCTGAAGGATACTTTTGCATTTATACAATGTTGATTCATACACTATAAGTGTAAGTTAACCCTTAAGAGACTGAGCCCTGAAGATATAAGGGGGTCCCTAGGACTAAAGTGTATCAGATAGAAATTAGTAACATTAATTCGTGGGAAATATCAAGAAAAGGAAAACAAAATTGGTAAATTAACTATATTTGTTGCAGCATAGACATTTGAATTTGGCATGCGTGCCAAGGTCATACCCTCCCTCCATCTTGGTATATGGGTAACTAACACTAGGATTCTTTCCCAGTGCAAATTTTAGCTCCTTGTGAAATAAAGATCTCTAACTGCCAATAAAGCGTGCATTACAGTTTGACTGAACGGGGGAGAAGGCAAACTTTGCAAGTATGGATAGAGTCCACACTGGGGCAGACATCTTGCTGCATTGTGTTGTATGGGTAACTGACATCCTAAGATATTTTTCTGGTGCTGATGAAAGTTGTTTGTGAGATAAGGCACCTTTACATACTGATAAAGCACATCTTCCAGTGTAAATTAGTGTGGGAACCCTTACAAGTACAAAAAACTTCCAACAGGGAAAAATCATACAGGTGTGAAACTTTTAAAGGTTAAATGTGTGTGTTAGTGTTTTTGCAACAGCCAAGAGAATGGTATGAATCTGTATGAAAAGTTTGTGATTGACTGACCAATAGTCACATGAGCAGGTGTCATGTTCTCTTTTTACTACCAACAGCATGGTACCTCAAATGACTTCTTGTTGTTTCTTGTTTGTTTGTTGTTCATTTTAGCAATAAATAGATTCAATTAGCTTAAACACATGTTCTTGTACTGTACATTTATTCATTCTTGTAAGTCTTCATTCACTTATTCTTCATATCCTTCAGTATGAATTACTGTATGTATATTCATACATATTCCATACGCAGCAGTATATTCCTTGTTTTGTCTACTTTAACATAGCTGGGAGAAGCAAGATTATTTATTAGTTAATGTATCTATCTATCTATCTGTCTATATCTCAGATGCCTTTTCCCTCCTGGAACTTCCTCAAGGGGGTCCATGGCAATAGAGTTTCCATAACTAGTGAACTCCAGTGCCACTTCAGAGTCTTGAGTATCTCACCCTTAACAGGCCCCTGGCACAGGGCAACTCTAGCGCAGTGTTTGCAGAGGCTCATACTAGTGAATATAAAGATCCATAATGATTTTGGTCATAGCCATGTTTAACTATGTTATATATTAACTAATGTTAATGGATATTAACGCTTTTCCTTGTATGTGTCTGTCAGTATTTACTACCTGATCAAATACATGGTCTTCTCAGCTGTGAGAGATGGCTAGCATAAGCAGGTTCTCTTGTTTTTAGTGAGTTTCCCCAGTTTGTTTGTGATTATCAGAATGATTATTAGTCTGTTAGTTAGGTTAAAATCTACTGAAAAGAACTGTGAAGAAAAAATATATTATTAATGTTTTTTTTTCATATATGCTCGTCGTCTCCTGCATGAACAAGGTAGCTTCCAGAACAGATGACTTAGCTTTAGAGGGAAAAAATCCTCACTTGGCTCCTTTTTCTGTTTCTTGTATTGGAATGTAATATAGGAGGGAAGGATTTCCAGACCCATGCTCCTGCTCCTTAGTCCCCTTCTGTGACACACAGGAGATACATAGGAAGTATTCTTTATGATATGAATTTATAATAATAATGAATATAAATTAAACTTTTATTTCCTTGCTGGCTGACTCTGCTTCCCCCATCCCATGTTCTCAGATATTTGTTGTTAATATCGAAGTGGTTAATTATTCATAAGTTAGTTAAAAGCCTGCTCAAGAGAACTGTGTAGAAAGAATTTATAAACAATGAGTGTCCAAATGATATTACAAGTACGTAGAGTATAAGTGAAATATTTATGGTCACGCAGTAGGGTCAGTGGAAAATTGAGGCTCCTGTGTAAGCTTCTCCTACCCACATGATGATTACCACTAGTTCATGAGTTTGCTAACAGCCTAATGAAGAGAAACTGTGCCAAGAAAATATATTAAAAATGGTAGTTTCCATATGATTTTAGTAAACGTACAATAAACCTCCGTTCTCATGGACTTTAATATACTGTGTTTGGCTTCTAATGGACTTTCTTGACTCCATTGGAGCTAACAGAAATTCCCATGAAAGTCCATTACATTACAGATTTAGTCTGGTAAGGTGAGGACCCATCGAGCTGAGCATGGGATGTAATGGAATAATTTGCTAGTTCCTGACCAAAATCCTGATTTCTAGGTGTTAGAACATGTGACAGCCTGTTTTGCATTGCCTTTGTGCTGTTTTTCTTTCACTGAGATACAATGTTCTCTCAGCACACATACTTGGAGTTTTGCAATGAATTACATTAGTTTAATGGTACAGTATTATTTATAGTACCTTTACCCTTACAAAGATAGCTTAAGTACGGTAGAAATTTCAAGATGAAACAAGGCCTTGTTTGGGTAATGCCTGGGAGTCTGAGACAAATGTGTGCTTGGTGAGCACACAAGCTTGTTGCCCATGTGCTCATGCAGTTGCAGTGTTTTTTGTGGAATAAAGATCTTGTCTCTTTGTCTTAAATGATAGCAGATAGGAGTGCCATCTGTGTTGCATGTTTTAAGAAGTCCAGGGAAAACCTCATTATTACTGAAAAGCTGAAAATGAATGAGCATCATGAATGTAGGAGGTGGGGTAGTTTGCACAACCCATATGTGAACCATAGGGGATTCAGGTGATTCTAGAGCTATTTCCTTCTGATTCAGAGTAGTCTTTCCTGCTCCTTGAACACCTCCTTTGTCTTGGGGTGAACTACAGATCACAATATCATCATGGGAGTAAGGTAAGTTAACAGTCCGTATATTGTGAACTCCTTGTACCCATGGGGGAAAATTCAGAATGTAATGGAATTTGGCCTCTTAAGGGACTGACCTACCTCAAATTAGTCCATCACAATGGGGTTTCAGTGAGTATAGATAAACTCTTCTCAGGGTTTAGGTTATATTTTCATCATTTACTAATTAAAATATTGCTAGTAGATATTAGATGATTCAAGAAGGTTATAGATATCCAACTTAGATCTGATCTCCACTTAATGTTGGGGATGTGCTTTAGGAAATCAGAACTTAGTGAAAAAACCCTTTGGTGGATCAATTCTTACTGTAGGATTCATTGAGATAAAGGGGGAGTATGTTCCTTTGGGGAGATTTCTAAAACAAATTTTCAAATGACATGTGATTAAAATGTCAAGAAACACAGAACAATTGAGGTACATTATTAATCTAAGTAATTAAATGAAGAATAAAGCACAGAATATTATACTTAAGTAAATAATGTATATTTTATCAAGTAATATAACATTAGGTAGAAGCATTAGGTAGGAGTAGAAGGTAGGAGCATTAGATAGAAGTAGTCATTAGGAACATTAGGTAGGAGCTTCTGCAAACACTGCGCTAGACTTGTCCTCTGCCATTGGCCTGTTAAGGGTGGCACTAAAGGCTAAGAAGCGGCACTGGAGTTCTTTAGTTATGGAGACTCTGTTACCGTGGCCACCCGTTTGAGGGGAGTTCCAAATGGAACAGGCATCAGAGATATAGATAGATAGAATGATGTAATACAAGACCCACCTGTATGTCTACTTTTTAATTTTGATGAAGAAAATCATAGGTAGTTTGTTTCACTTTTCTTTCTTTCTTTCATACTTGTTCACCATTTCCTGCATTATCAAGGTAGTGCCAGGGACTGATAAAGAAAAGGTCTTACATGCTCACACTCATTCCCTAGTTGTCATGGGTAATGCACCAAAACCACAGCCCCTTTACCACAACCAGACCCCTCAAACCCTTCTATGGTTTCCCCTGTCTGCTTCATATGCTCTGGTTCAGTCCACTGAGAGCACATCACCCCATGTATACCACATCACTCCAATTCACTCTTTCCCATGTATACCTTTCACCCTCCATCATGTTCAGGCCCTGAGCACTCAAAATCTTTTTCATTCCACCCTTCCATCTCCAATTTGGTCTCCCTCTTCTCCTTGTCTCCTCCACTTCTGACACATATATCATCTTTGTTAACCTCTCTTCACTCATTCTCTCCAAGTGTCCAAACCCTTTCAGCACACCCTCTTCAGCTCTCTCACCATAAACTTCTTCTTACCACATCTCTCTCTCTTACCTTATCATTACTTCTTCTATCAACCTTCCTCACACAACACATTGTCCTCAAACATCTCATTTCCAACACATCCACCCTCCTCCATACAGTCTCATCTATAGCACATGCCTTGTATCCATACATCATTGTTAGGACTATTATACCTTCACACATACCTAGTTTTGCCCTCCCACCCAGATAGCAACCTCTCTCTCCACACATTCCTCAATGCCCCCATCCATAAACAAATTAATCAGCCAAAGTAACATCAATCAACCCCCTGCCACAAAACAACCTTCACCTGGAACCACTCATCCTTCTCTCTACCCACTTACACACATGCCATACTCTTTTGATTAAAATTCCTCACTGCTTCTATTGGCATTCCTCCCATACCATATTTTCATAAAACCTTCCACAAAGCATCTCCATCAACCCTATCAAATGCTTTCTCCATATGCATAAATGCCACATACAAATCCCCCTGTTTAAGTTTTTCTCACAAACATTTTTCAACGCAAAGACCCAATCCATACATCCTCTACCACTCCTGACAACACATTGTTCCTCCCCAATCTGATGCTCTGTGTATAACACTACCCTCCCAATCACTACTTTCCCATACAACTTACAAGGTACGCTCAACAAACTCATTCCTCTGTCGTTCACACACTCACCTTTATCCCCCTTTTTACAATAGCACTCTATATGCATTTCACTAATCCTCAGGCACCTCACCATAACCCATACATACAGTGAAAATCCTAACTAACCAATCCCCTTTCTTAAGAAATTTAATTGCAATATCATCCACTCCAGCCACCTTGCCATATTTCTTCTTACACATGGCATTCACCACCTCTTCTCTCTTCACCGAACCACTTGCCATGTTTCTTCTTAAGCAAAGCATTCACCATCTATTCTCTCTTCACCGAACCACTTGCCATGACCCTCTCACTTTGCATGGGTCACCAACCCAAACACCCTCCATCTGCCACATATCATCAAGCACATTTAACAATCCTTCAAAGTACTCATTCTGTCTCCTCTTCACCTCATCACTGCCTGTTATCACTTCTATTTGCCCCCTTTTCCGATGTTCCCATTTGCTCTCTTGTTTTTTGCACCCTATTAACTGCCTTCCAAAGCATCTTATTCTCCCTGAAGTTTGCTGATATTCACTAACCCCAACTCTCATTTGCCCTCTTTTTCAGCCCTTGCACCTTCCTCTTGATCTACTACTTTCAAATTATGGTATATATTCTAAATCATTACAATTTGGAGCATATCTACGTTTTCAGGTCTGTTAAGGTTAGAGGATATACAAGTCTAAAAATCATATAACATATCAACTAAAATAATGTAAGTATAAAATTGAAATTCTACAACACTCTAGAATTCTAATAATTGCATTCTGTTTATGCTATATGTATCATCTACATTTATAATTCACCAAAAATCCATTGTTATACCATTTAGTACATCAGATGTAAGAATACATAATATATAAAGTGGAGAAAACAGAAACATTTCTACATGTACAGACATTCATCATGGCACTCGACAAAGACACAGCATTATATGTAATATTTGTAATAACATTTTAATGACTCTTGATGATTGTACTGGTGGTATTTGATATAATCATTTTTCATTCAGTATGACAAGGGAATGAATTACAGACAAATATATAAAAATAATTAATATATGACTGGAAAGAATGTGTATGTGATATCATAACAGTATTAGAATTTATTGTACAATATCATAGGATAATCATTCATGAATAAAGACATATATCTATATAAAAAAAAGATGAATAACCAAAAAGAATGTCACAAATCAAATTTGCTTGTAAACATTTACAGGCCAATGACCAATAGTTGCTGCACACTTGGTTCATCTCATGGATGACAGCTGGGCCCACAGAGTGTTTAATATGCATGTCAGAATTTATTCATCTATATAAAAAAATCACTTAATATAATTTTCACCAAAATTTTATCAAATCAAGGAGTGCCCCTACAATATATGTTTACCCCCTTCTGACTTGTATGCCGAGAGTTGATCAAAATACCATCTTCGGCCCTATAACAAGTAATCTCGCAATTCACTGAACTATCAGACTTATCTGGTACAATATAATTCCAAAGGCAAAATTCTCAGTGTATGTATTTAGAAACTATTAAAAGTCACTTACCTATATTGTGGATTGCGTAAAAATGTATCCTTGTGATTAGGACATCCCCCAGCTCTATCTGTATTGTGTCCACGAACACCAATCGTCCAAGAATTGAAGAATATTGACTCATACCAGGTTTTACTGAAGCTTAAGAACTTTGTGTTGATGAGGAAACAGATGGAAAGGTCTGTGAAATGCTGTACAAAATCCTCAAATGTCATCCTGCAAAGATTTATGAAAATCACTGTACAGTTTCATTGCACAAAGATATCTGGCTTAATTGACTAATTTGCTTTAATGTGGAAATACTCAGTTAAAATCTTTTTTTAAATAAAAACAATAAAAAACAGCATGCTTTCCTTTACTTGTATTTACAGCTTTGAAACATTTATTGTAGTATGGATCAGGGCATAACAGTACCTTCATTCCTCCTCCATCAAAAAAAGGAAAGGAATCATTTGTTAAGTGACTAACCCAATGATTCATTCTCGCATATGTTAATGAATAAGTTTTGGCATAGTTTTGCATCATTATTGCACTCACTGTATACATCATTAGTCATCAGTTCAAGCCCAGACCCCAACTTGACAATGTGAGACCCTAAAGTCTGTAGTATGCACAGGTTAGACTCCCTACTTTCCCTACATCAAATGCCTCTCCAAGTAAGAAGCTCAATCTTTTAATAAAACCACCACCTGCTTGAGACTATCCCACCTTGACACCACCGCTTCTCAGCCTACTTTCCAGCCCCATCACCTCTTTAGTCAGTAAAAGAATTTTCAGTCGCCAGAAATGTAGGTTTGGAAAACTAAATAATCTTCTCCCTCTGTGGTGGTGTCAGGACTCAGCTTACTCTCATATCTGGTGAGAAGGCACTCACTCCTTTGCCAACTACAATTAAGTATCTGGAGCTTCTTGCTTGTGAATCAGGTCTGCCTTTGGCCAATCAGAAAGCTCCACCAGGCTGATATAATTGACATGCCCACTACCAGCTCCTTGGAGTTCACATTTCACAGATCATGAGTGTCAACTTCCTAAGGTGTTTTTTTTTTTTTTTGAAAAGTAGGGAAAGGTTGGGCAGGGTGAGAAAACAGGAAATCTGTCTGCAGTAAACACCTTAGTAAAAAAAGTTTTCTCAGTTTTCAAAGCATTTCTCTCCTCTGTGGTCTGCCCCATGGTATGAGACGTGGCATATCCACATAAGGGAAGAAGGTTAAAGAAAAAATGTACTGGTAAGACTAACCCCAAACAAAAGAAATCAAAAATTTCACAGGGGAAATGGGGAACCCTTGCAAATGATTCTCATAAAAGAGAAATCCCTGGAGCAAAGAGGTAGATCCACATTGTTTAAACTAAGGACTATTTGATAAAGCTGGAAGAAATGAGCCCAAAAATCCTTTGATGAGATTTTCTCCAATGAAAGGTTATGAGGGCCAAAATAGAAACCAGTGCCATCTTCTCACAACACGAGTTCTGGCATAAAGTCCAGGACAAGCCAAGTAAAGGTGTTCAAATTAAAGCATGGATCCTATTTATCTTTTTTGTATTATTTCAGTTTAGTATATGTACTAAAGATACGGCATACACTTTGGATACAGACACATGCCTATCAAAAACCACACTCCCCATAAAATACGTGCTACACTGTCCTGGCCCACTTATGCTCTGGACATCATTAATCACTACAACACTACAAACACAGTTTCAACATATCCCAAGACCCTTCATACCCTCAATGGAACTACAGCAGGGTCACAATATAGGGTGGTTCAATATAGCTCAAGCACCTAAAATACTCCCATTGTTTCATTATCACACGAGCTGCCGAAGTGTAAAACAATCCCAGCGGGCCATGCACCACAAGATTCCAATGCTGTACATGCTACACTGCCCACCATGTCAGTTCTCTTCTAGCATAAAAGTAGTTAGGACACACTGTTAGCCACTCATACATCTCTACACTTCTGCCCACTTGAACCAGTCACCACTATGCCTAAGCATCCAGCTAAGTACTCCTACCAAAAGTGGGCCTGTTCAAGATACTGAATGAACCTGAACATAGGTCTAGCGCTTCAGCAGTTGCTCACTGTTATGGCATTAATGAGAGTAGCATACACACCATACAAAAGAAAAGAGAATCTATCAGGAAAGCCTCTTCTTAGCCATCTTTTTTAAAGATGGCAATGCATCTCCGGATGATGGAATGTGTGAATATGGAGGATGCTCTTCCATTTAACCCTTTAACATCCACAAAAAATGATCTCCCTACCCTGAAAATTCAGGAATTTCAAAATCAATGGAAATATTTTTTTCTTTAAATATCAAAAATTATGTTAAAAGATGTAGAAAACAAATATAGGAGTAAGTCTGGTTCATGCCCAAATGTGTAATTACAAGAGTAATTATTACATATTCATCCAGCACATTCTGCTACACATCACCAGATATACACTTTCTACAAAGTAAACATTAGTTTTTAGCTGTTTTGTACAACTTTACATAAAATTTGCTGCTATTTTCACTAACATATTGCACACTGAGTTTTTTGTTTTATGATTCATACAAACTTACATTGTTCACAGAACTGTATGTAATACTTTTGAGAAATGTTATGTGATGCATGGATGGCATCATCTGAGGAGGGTCATGAGGGTGCACTAGCCTAACAACTAGCCAGGCGAGCGACTCCTTCTGTCTCTTCTATTTTGCCCAACTTATTGTGCTTCCCAGTTTTAGCACCATATTTCATTTTATGAGAAGAATGAGAAATAATACCATAACTGAATGTTACTTGTTACATAGCAATAGTGCACAGCAAATGAATAAAATTCAATACAATTGTTATAAAATGAAAACAACATTGTTTTTTAATCTTATAATCCACGCTTATCTTCCTTATTACATCCTCCCTATTATCTAATCCCTCCTAACCTGCTACTAATATGGAAATAACTGGCTACAGCACCACTTTAGCCAATACACTACACAAAACACTGGTCACCAGCCACCTCCCACAGCTCCAAAATAAAAGTACTGGCCTAATTCACATACAAAAACAATATATAGAATTTATTTTATTCAGTAAGTTCTTGACTAATTCATACGCTATAAGTAAATTATATAGAGTACAATATTAGCAGGGTGGCACCAGAAACATCTATTCTCTAGCTGTCATGTGTAATGCACCAAAAACACAACAACCTTCCCCCATCCCATGCACAACCAGGTCCCAGACACCTTTCTGTGGTTTCCCCTAAGTGCTTCATATGCCCAGGTTCACTCCACTGACAACACGTCAACCCCTGTATACCACATCACTCTAATTCAATCTATCCTGTGCATGCCTTTCACCCTCTTGCATGTTTAGGCCTTAAACAATGAAAATCTGTTTCACTACATCCTTCCATCTTAAATTATGATTTCTTCTCCCCCCCACTTTAGATACATTTATCCTATTTGTCAGCCTCCCCTCATTTTCTCACTATGTTCAAACCATTTAAGTACATCTTCTTGAACTCTACTCAACCATACTCTTCTTATTACCACACCTCCCTCTTACCCTATCATTACGTGCCCAATCACCCATCCTCACACCACAATATGTCCTGAAACATTCAATTTCCAACACATCCACTCTTCTCCACACATTCTCATCTCTAGCCCATGCCTCGCATCCATACAACATTGTTGGGACTACTATACCTTCAAACATACCCACTTTTACCAATCCAGATACTGTCCTCTCTTTCCACACATTCATCAATGCTCCCAGAAACTTTTGCCCCCTCACCTACCCTATGATTCACCTCCACTTCCATAGTTCCATTTCCACCATGTGAACTGAATTCCCACCTGTCTAGTTATACAGCATTTCAATCCTACCCTTCCAATGTTTTGATGTTCCTTTTTCTCCTGCATCATTTGTGGTTGGCCTTTTCTTTATTCTCTACATTCCCTGCTTTTACTGCTGAAGTTCTTTCCTTATTTTTTTTATTCAACCTTTGTTTTGTCTTCTAT
>JAUTYZ010111821.1:0-11454 GCA_032273725.1 Panulirus interruptus | reverse complement strand
CGTCCACTGGTCTCCACGTGTGCTGGCCTCCACGTCGACTAGTCCCCACGTCCACTAGTCTCCACGTCTCCGGGCCTCCACGTCTACTAGTCTCCACGTCCACTGGTCTCAATATTTCACTATGAAGTTCGTAACTTAATTTCGTATCATAGATGACTTGATCTCCACTGCCATCAGAACCATATTTTGTAAATAATATAATCACCCTGTTAAACCCAAAAATCAGTTTGCTATAATGTCCATAAAACACTTCAAACCTCCATGCTTTGGTTCAACATAAATAGGGCAACCTATTTGTGGTAAAAGAAAAGATATTCACTTCTCTGACAAAGTAATGCCACATTAAAAACTTCCTTCACTATAAATAACAAGGACCATCTACTTACCCCACCCATCGTATAAATGGAAATAAGGTTACTTCTAAATTTAATACCACCAACATACACTTGGATTAAGGATTCTAAACAGGAACCCTTGTCAGTAGAACAAACTTTGGTATTTTTTCTATAAAAGCTGTCAAGGTTGTTTGGTGCAAGCCTGGTTCTTATCCATTACTTATGCAAACTGAAAAGGGGGTCTGGTATGTTTTTTCCTTGTATTGGAAAGGTATAAAGCTACTAGTCCATCTGCACTGCACTCCTTCAGATGAGGGCAGGTAGTCACACATCCTTCACGCGCATGAAGCCCCACAGGATAATCATCTTTGTTTTGTTCCACCTCAGATGAATCCCACTTATCAAAGTTGTCCCTTGGCAGGTTAACAATGGAATCTGCACACTCTGACTTAGGAAGCTACAGCACTGCTGACCGTGACATGTTGCTTTCTTGCCCCCATGAACAGAAGTGGTCCGCGAAGGCCTCTGTTGAGATAAAAAGAAAAATATATAAATAGTCAATAATACATCCATTTACATCCCTCCCTATGTAAATCTACGTGTAGAATAAATAATGAGTGAAAACAATTATCTAAATCACTACTCACGGCTTCATCCACATTAATCAACATTTCATTTCATATCATACACAGTATATAAAACTAGTCACTGGTTTATGGATCAGAGGACATTCTGGAAACATCAAATGGAAAACTAGAAACAGCAATTCCTCCAAACAATTTAAAAAGGCTTGTTACAAGAGATTACTTGCCTTCAGCACAATATATTTTCCTTAACTGTAGTTTCTTTAACATTCTAAACACCAAATTTTCTTCCTATGATTATCTATCTTATAACAGCCCATTCCCAATGACATCCTCAGTTTACATAGTTGTAAGCAGAGTCATGTAAGGGATAAACAATTTCGGTGCATTGAAAGATCCAGTGAATAATAAGAATTTGAGCACAGCATGTGCAAGCTGCTGCCACGAAGGATTATTCACCCAACAATGAAGTATGAAAAATCCTAGAGTTTATGGGTCATGATACGTTAAAATGTAAAAACAGTAGAAATGGATAATAACAATGGACACTTGGTGTAAAGTCATTCATAAAGTGCAGGGATTCCAAGTCTTTTAGGATGGTATAATCATGATGAATGCATGGCAAATAGGCTGTTCAAAAGGTATATATTGTAGTCCCGTAAAATGTAAAAGGGAGAGCAGTAGACATCAGAAGAGATGGACCGTAAACCGTACTCTTATACACAGGAAGAACATTAGGAGTAAATAAAAGTTTACACTTAAAATTTTTAAACTTTTCATACTTAAATCCAGTGTGTGGTTGATTAGCTACAGGATTTGTTTCTTTATACTTAGTTTCACACTCTACACGTATTTAATACATAGGTTGAAAAACAATTATATTTAAAAATGTTACACCTTTCACACTATAAATACGTGAAAACATCTGATGAAAAGCATGCATGGAAAGGATACTAGTGCTTTTCGATGGAAATAGCACTTTTCATATCACATTACTAAAGTACTCCATACCCCCATGACCATTCTGGTAACCAGTTCTATTTCTTTCATCTTTAGTGGAATAACCACTCCCAGTTTGGTCATCTGGTACATGAACACCACACTTTTTCATTGCTAACTTCCCATACCCATTCACTTCCCACTTCATCTGAGGGGTACCCTGATTTCTGTGCTTATGTCTCACAGGTACTTCTACACTCCTTTCTTTTACATAAACATAAAACCATTAATAATGCCCACAAATAAAACATTAATTTCATTTCAGTTTTACACTGAAAGAAAAAAACCTGCAGCAATTTAAAGTAATTGAAACAGACAAATCAACATCCAAAAGGAAACTCTCTTCTTCACACCTGCAGGCTGGAGATGACATTACTCCAAATCTGGGAGATCTTCATCATCTGAGTCGTCCTCATCTTCAAGGTCGTCCAAAGATGGCCGGCTGTCTTCTCCTCCCAAATTACCCATTTGACGCATCATCTGAAGTTCAGTATTTTGAATTAGGTTTTTAAAACCCAAGATCTTCAGTAAGAATAATGACAATCTAACATTTACAATGAAATATACGAGACTTGATGAAAACTAAACACATTATTTCTTACTACATATCTAAAGCTTAGTGATATATCCTAGATGAAATACCCACCTCCTCAAGGTCATGATTCTGACCTTCTGCTTCATCATCACTGTCATCTTCGTCCTTCCACCTGCTGAAGTCTACCTTAAGCCAGTGCTGTTTCAATTTCTGTTTGAGCAGTTGTGGCCAGAAAGGTCCATCTTCCTTCTTTACTAAGATTAGTTCTATATTACGGTCTCTGATGAAGCTACGGCTTTTCTGTTGGGGTTAAGAGTTTTAGGGTGAGATGGAACTGGCATCATACAAGACTGACTATATAAGTCTAAATGCCACAAAACTGAAAGAATGGAGTAGAGAAGATCTGGGAAAAAAGAAAAAAAAAGTACATCCTAATAAAAGAGATCACAGAAGTAATGCGTAGTCAAGTATAAACCAACCAACTTAATGTTATGAATGTATTTCACAGAAAATGGCAACAGCTGTATCTGGGTTGACTATAACTCATAAACTGAGGATTAAGCTAAGAAGCTTTTGGATTCATCTACATGTGTGCAATTTTTGCAGTGCCCAGGCAGCAAAGCAAATGTACAATGAATTGTCAAGCTGCACTCCTATGCCCCTTTTAGCTGTCTTTTCTTTCTGCCTCACCCACATGTGGACTACTGGCATTCTGTCCACAAACATACACTCTCTCCTTGTCAAACATAACACTTGACAACACTTAACACACAGCTCATTCTTCGTACCTCCAGATTTTCGTGCAGTGAGCACTATGCGCTAGCCCTGCCTTTTGGCAAAATGTTAGGAGCAATAGACAGAAGTAATAGGTATGAACACTTAGGCAGGAGCATTAGGCAGAAGTAGTAGGTAAGAACATTAGGCACAAGCATTAGGTAGAAGTAGTCAGTAGGAACATAAGGTAAGAGCCTCTACAAACACTATGCAAAGAGTTGCCCTCTGCCAGTGGCCTATTAAGGTTGAGGCACTGAAGGCTAAGAAGCGACACTGGAGTTCACTAGTAACAGAGAATCTTGCCGTGGCAAATCCCTTGAGGGAGTGCCAGTTGGGAACAGGCGTAAGAGATATAGATAGATGGATATTCATATAAAATGTAAATGATGAATATAAATAATGAAACATACATCAGAAACTATATCGTGAATGTATAGTGACGTGTATATCATACCACTGGTAGTGCTGCAACCTAAATATTCATTCATTTCATAAAATCAAATGCATGTGGGGTGATAAGTTACAAATTTTTTTTCCCCCAGAAAAACAGCTCTTTTGAATGCTAACACAAAAAATTTACATTTCTTTACCAAATCTGTTGAAAAGGGCCTTACTGGGGGCAAACTGAATATCTACAGTAGCCACAGTCAACAATGCTGAACAACCAAGTCTTGTATGTAAAAATGAATCCAATAGAGATATATCAAGTACAATTACAGGAGGAGTTCAAGCTCATGAAAGATTAAGAAGACCAAGTGCAAACACAAGATGTAAAATAAGTAGTTATAATGATAGAACTAGTATAGGATTTAGCTCTCCCTCCACACCTAGACCCTGCTTAGAAATGGGGTTACGTTCCTGGAAAACCTGTTGTTAAGTAACCATTATACGGGCAAGTGAAACCCAATACATAAGGGGATTTATGTTCCTGTGGCAAATGTTCTATTTCTGACTCTTATGTAAGGAATATACATGAAACAGTTTAAGAGCAATATACCACACTCTCTCATCTGGTAATTTAGCTCTCATCAAGTGATTTAGTTAATATTTAATGAGAGGGGTAACTAGAACGAATAGGAGACTAAGCTTGTCTGTCACTGCGAATTAACTGATTCATTATATGGTCCAGTTGGAACATGCATCTGGTCTGTGCACTCACAAATTAACTTCAGTGCCATAACAAGTCCATACAGGTTATGGTTGCTCACCTGTTTGTACATATACTTAAATTTTATATGAATTTCTTTGATAAATAGAGATAAGCACTGTACATGTATATGCATAACTTGGCTACCTTCCCCATTCAACCTCCCTCTTCCTCCATCACTCGTTCAGTGCATCCACTAGGGGATCCACGCATTAACATTAGCAATGCACCACGGCATTATAAGGTATGTTTGCTTGTTTGTATATATCCTACACTTTTATATGAATTTCTTTCATTCATATGGAAACAAAAGTTGAAAACATATTTTTGCAATACTGCATTTACCTAACATTATACATTTACCTAACATTATATGGTTGACTGACTGATGAATTAGTTATTTACTATATCAACAACAGATGATATCAAAAACCCAAAGGGTTGATTATTGTTAAAATAAATCCAGGTGCACCTCAGTATACCATTACATATGCTAGTTAACAGACGTATCCTGACACTTTTTATCCGTTCCATCTAACAATTCTTGGATATAGCAAATCCATCCTTGAAATACTATCCAGAAAAATAACTTCCATTCTAAAAGGTTTACCTATGAATGAGATGTATCCAGACATTTTTTGCTCATTCCATTAGACAGTTCATACATACAATTAATAAAAACTTGATATAAAATCCTAAACAATAACTTCATATCAAAATAAAACTTTATAGAAAAAAATCTTACCTGTGTGTCAATATCCTGGAAGAGGTCATATGTATACTCATAGTCTTTCTTTTCTGTACCACCAGTGCCCTTGAAATATATTTTATTTTCTTCTATGTTAATCGTAGGGTTACGACAATCCTCCACACAAATAGTGAGGAACACCAAATTTTTCCTCTGTGCCCATGCAACTGGAGGGGGAAGAGTCCTGCAGGGAATAAATACATAAGGGTATATATATAAGCAACTTTAGAGTATGTCATTCGATCCATTATTACAGTTACTTCCCAAGACAAACAAGAGCTTTTGGTATACAATATATTAATACAAAAACATAACCATAACTTCTATCATTGCACTACTTCCGTTTTGTTGCCTTTATGTATCATGTAAACACTATATTTCATTATTAATCTAAAATTAATATCAGTATTGAAACATTAAGAATAACTAGTAAAACAAAAGAAATAATTAAAAATATTCAGGAAAATTAGACGATTTCTTATTATTATCCCAAGTATAGTCTTCAGTATTTACCTTGGTTTTCACTCTTAAATGAGATACATGAACACAAAATAAAGCTCAGTCTGTGACGAAGATGTACTGCTACTCCTCTGGTTAAGCAACACGAGGCTCAAGCCCAAAGCCTATATAAGCAAAGCAGTTTGACTGAATCTAATATCCTTTGTAAATATCTATCTAGTATACTACATTATTAACAATAAAATCTAATCATGTCAACAAAGCTACTAACATAAACATAATTCTATTTCTTGAATAAAGCACAGAAAACATCACGTTTTCTTAGTAGTAGTAGTAGAGCCAACAAAGCTAGAAATGCTATCATATTAGCCTGTCTTATTCCAGGAAACTGGAATTCCCTGCCCTTTGCCAGTCTATGGAAATCCCAGAAAAGTTGCAGGCTTGTGTAAACTTCCTCAAACTCATGTGAATTCAAAAAGATCATGATATACATACAAACAGGTACTGCCTACACATAACAGCGAATGACATTTGGCGTTTCAGTGAGAAATGAATAGCTGAGTACATACTATAGTCTTCATTCTAACTTTCATTCTGATGAACATTTTTCTCAACTTCTTCCCCTGATCACCTCTCTGAAACCCAAATGGCCAAGCCTGCTTCTCTGCTACATTATCAGAGTAAATATCATCTCCTTTGAAAGGTGGTGTTTGAGTCTACTGTACCACAAAAATATCTACATCTCATGTGGATCTTGAGCCTCCTAACTTTGACGCCATCATTTTTTTTTTTTAATACTTTATTCTTGTATAGAGGAATCGGGATCCTAGTGCTGTCACTAGGTACCCCTGCTCCTAAAACGTCTCTACCCTCTACGAAACATAAATCAAATCAAACCTAGAAAAAAAAAATACGCCAAATATACATGCACTAAAATTTTCATAGTACAAGATAAATTTTTTTAACCTGTAGCACCTATTACTCCCTCATAGTGAAGTCTCCACAAAGTGGGCAGGGTTTTGATGTAGAGGGGTAGAAGCACTTTATATCAAATGTACAGAGTTCAAGAAATCCGTTGGTACCACATTTATTAAAATGCACCAACTAGAAGATGTACAGAAGGAACCCTGAAAACAATTGGCTTGGGCAGCCTCCTTGCACATTACAAATTACGGGTTCTGTGGACAGCTGACAACATACATGCACCTGGCACTTTGTTCTGATTCTATAAAGCTTTACTAATCTTTTTTAATCAAGTTACAAGCCGATCAAAGTTCTAAAGAATCTCAACAAAGTGCCAGGTGGGCTTGTAATATGGTAAGGTTATCATATCTAATTGCAAAGCCCAAGCAAATTACTTTCAGGATGCTGCTAGGTGCCCCTCCTTTGGCCTGCACAATGTAACATACACAAGAAGCCTGAAAGAAATTGTACGACTTACCTTACTGTTGATCATACATTCAAATCTAGCGTAATCATATCCTTTGCACACATAAATGTCACAAGATGTGATCTATCATACACATTTCATATAGACAAAGATTTTACGCAAATAAACTTAAGGAGTCAGGTTCTATTTGATATATACAAAAACATATTTATAAACATGTCAACTATGCGTCTGGAAAAAAAACTAGTCGTGATGTCACTACTTTTGTTTAAATCTTGAACCTTATGATGAATGGTGCCATCCACTGAATACCATAACAAAGACACACATCCTCCACAATTAAGGAAATTAGCCAATACTAAACCACACCTTTGTTTTTTATCAAACACTTGATCATTATCAATATTATCTAACCCATATTTTCCCTCTCTTCCACACCATCCTTGCTATCAGGTTATGTATTATAAAAAGACGAAAGTGCCAAGAAAAAACTAATTCATAATTATCTAATGCCATATATAAAACCGTTATTTTATATAAATTTAAATGAATATGTATTTATATAAAATATACTTGCAAACTTTCTCGGATATAACTGTAGAAGCATTATAACAGACAATTAATTCGGGTTGATATATTGCTCAATATACTTATATCACTATATGGAAACTTGTGCACTGTAAATTTACTTAGAATTACATGGAAAACTTTCCCCATTATCTTCACTAAAAAGGGAAACTAAATTAGTATCGACAAATATATCGCGAACACAATATGGTGTAGGATTTTCGTTTTACCATCTTATCCCCTGAGTTGCTGTAATCCTGCAAGGTTTGGATACCTTTATAGATATATGACTGTAGGAGTGATAACAGTTCCTCAAGGCGATATCCTGACCCACTGGGATGGAGACAGTCACTTGAGGACCTCCCAGACATGACCCTCCCATGAACCACACCCTCATCCCGTCACTTCTGTCGACCTTTTATCCAAGGTATTTGGCTTTTTTTTTATAAACCACGTTGTTTCTGTGTTCTTAGCTGCAATAAGACCAGCTGTCGATGGACCGCTGATAAGAAAGGCAAAATGTGAGTGACTGGGAGACAATGAGATCGATTTGAGGGGGGACACCGGAGAGAGAGAGCAGAGGACCTGCCCACCTCTCACACAAATGGTGAGAGGAACTTGGGTCTTGAGATTTATACGAGTCGGTAAGGTAGAGACACCCAGAGTAGAGAAACTGAGTTTGATAGAATATAGGATTTGGGTTAAACAGACTAGAGAAAATGGGTGAGATAGAGTAGGAAAATTGGGAGAAATTAGTTACATAGAATAGAGAAAATGGGTCAGGTATACCTGAAAGACTGGGCTAAGTAGATTAGATCAAATGGGCTGGATAATACAGAAAAGATAGGTCAGGTAGACTTGCGAGAATAGGTTAAAAATGCTACAGAAAATGGATTAACTAAACCAGAGAAAATGGATTAGATAGAGAAGAGAAAATGGGCAGAAGAATAACGATCTTTGTCTTTTCATCCTTCTGAAGAAGATGAACAGAGAGAAGAGATGATTTCAAGTGGTACTAAATCTGACGATACATAGAGAGAGAAGGGGAAAGAAAGCATGGAAACAGAGCCTTTGAAAGAAAAGGAGCACAAAGAGGTATAGATAAGAGCACAGCATAACATATGAAGAAGAACAGCCGGTATAATCGATGCAGTGTCACTCCCGATTCGTTGGAACGTCACAGAAACACTTGAGGTATTGATAAACTTCAGAATACAACCAAGTGACTGGATTTCAAGGTGGCATCAACGATCCTCTTCGGGCGGACAGACAGACAGACAAACACAGACACAGACACAGACACAGACACAAACATACACTGACAGAGAAGAGCTCATCATGAACAAAAAAGAGACAGACAAACAGACAGACTGACAGTAAAAAAGATAGAGAGAGATATATATATATATATATATAGAGAGAGAGAGAGAGACGCAGTAAAAGAAAAAGAAAAAATAGAAAGACCAAGTAAATATATGGAGCAAAAATTTTCCCTCCCCCTTCCAAATTTATGGTCACAATGTACACATGTCATTTTTTGTCCAGAAAAAAATATGAAACAGAAATTGAGAATCTGTGTCGCATCCCCCTCACCCCACACGTCAGCCGGACTGGTGACCCCAGGTCCCCACACCATCCCCTCACCCCACACGTCAGCCGGACTGGTGACCACGGTACATTAGCCATGGGTCTGTCGACTGGTTATGGATCTGTAAACCGCATATGAACCTGTAAACTTGGTATACATCCTTATTCAATTTTCCCCTCATTTGCCTGACGTCTGCATCACCCTGACCACATCTCACTTGACTCACAGTCCACACTTCATCATCATCATCATCGTCGTCATAATCATCACTCTCCTCTCGCCACTCGGGGCCAAAGTCCCATGAGAAACACTATCCTCAACAGGAGGAGGACCTCAAGAAGCAGTCCGTGTCTAGTGAGACACACTCGAGGGCACTTCACCGCCAACTTACTTTAGCGCAAGTCACAAGTCGCACTTACACTTGCATTATGGCCTAGGAGGCTGTCACAAGTGCGTGGACCGCGCAGCAGGGAAAACCAAGTCAATTAGTGAGGCACTCGAGGCCTGGCAAGTTGAAGGACGAGTGGAACTCATGACCAAGTTGTTCTTGTTGGAGTGTTCTTGCCGAGTGTTTCTGGCTGGAGTGTGTGTGTGTGGGCCTTGTCTGGCCACGTCTACTGGTGCCTCACCAGGCGCTGAAGTGGTCCTACCTGGTGACTTTGGCTACGTGATCAACAGAACAGTTCTGCTGGTGCTTTACCGGGTACGGAAGTGATTTTACCGCTCACTTAGCTTCCATGGGTTGTGAAACAAGTCTACTGGTGCTTCACCAGGCACTCAAATGGTCACACGTGGTGACATAGCTGTAGACTATAACCTCAGAATGACTTTATACAAGAAAAAAATCAATCTGATGACAAGAAAATCATAAGGCAATGGAAAAGTCATTCATTTATAAACTTGTACATAAATCATTTCAAAATAATTATGCTTCAGTGGATATGGAATTTTTTTACAAACAATGCTAACCAGAAAATCCAATCGTCATAAAACACTCATAGCTCCATCAGAGGTACGGTTGAGAGAGGATGATCATTGTGAAAAAAGAATTGCAGAATATTGTCATTAACAAGAATAGAATCATGCAGTAGACCTTATCTATTAGGAACGATAGACAGTTGAACAAGTATGTTCAGGCATGCAATCATAAAGTTTGTAAATAAAGAAAGAATATGGGATAATCGTTATCTTAGGGTATGTATTCAAGGTATATAACTCCAATGCAGAAAAGCACAAATGGGAAGAGAGGGAAAGGGCGATGTTGTAAAAAGAGACACTGTTGGGTAAATAATCAGAGAAATATAAGACTTGACATAATGCTAATCTCTCTCTCCCTCCCTATGTCTCTCCCTCTCTATGTGTCACTCTCTCTCTCTCTCTCTGTTTCTTTGTGTGTCTCTGTCTGTATATGTTTATTCACCTTTCATTTATGTAAGAACATAGAGACAGATGAGACAGATAGGTTGATAAAGATAGACAGACCGGTAGATAATGAGAGAGAGAGAGAGACAGTCAGACACGTAGAGAGAAGGAGATAAACAGGAAAATGGTGAGGATATCGCATTTCAAATGTCAGTGTCACGGGCAGGCGAGTCAAGCGGTCGAGAGATCATCATGATTCTTTCTGGCTTCCGTTAACTCGTGTCTGGCCTCCGTCACCTTCTGTCTGGCCTCCGTTAATTTGTGTCTGGCCTCCGTTACCTTCTGTCTGGCCTCCGTTATAATGAAATCCATGTTTAGGCTGTTTGAAGGAACAGTTTGGGAAGGGTGAATATAAACAGACAAAAACGAGGAACATTTTTTTAACAGGATTAGATTCAATATAGCAAAAAATCTGACCAAATTTAGAAGAATTAGATGACTAGAAGTTTCGTCAATTTGGAAGAGAAGATAGATATATCTGGCCAGAAAGCAAGGGAAGATAGCCAGAGATCTGGTCAAGCAGAAGAGGAAGACATCCAAATATCTGCTCAAACGGCAGAGGAAAACATCAAAAACAGAAAAAAAATGTTCAGGACGCAGGAAAAGATGACTTCAGCCGCCAGATATCCGTTATACAGTGTCATTTGATCAACAGTTTTCTTAATCCTGTTTCTTAAATATTCCGTATGAAGTCCCCACTCCGGCCTTGGTCTTAGGCCTGAATGGTTGGTAACTGCTTGAGAACAGCCGGAATATTCGTATCTACTCACTTGTTTTTAAGTATTGCTGATTGAAGAGATAGTTATGCCCTATGACCTCTCGACGTCAGCAAATGTGATTTTTCCCTCCATTCAACCTCCTCAGCACGACGGTACGACCCTTGAGCACGACGGTACGACCCTTGAG